>KN478288.1:0-10057 GCA_000787095.1 Periophthalmodon schlosseri | reverse complement strand
GAGAGACTTGTAACAAGCAGAGCTGCTTTAAAGTCTATTCTCTGAGCCACAGGAGCCAGTGCAAAGACCTGAGTACAGGACTTATGTGCTCGTACTTCCTGGTTCTAGTCAGGACCCGAGCAGCAGTGTTCTGGATGTACTGCAGCTGTCTTAAGGCTCGTTTGGAGAGGCCAGTGAGCAGGCCGTTACAGTAGTCTAACCTACTGGAGACAAATGCATGAATAAGTCTCCCTAAGTCTGGTTTTGACAGTAAACCTTTAAGTTTTGCAATGTTTTTTAGATGGTAAAAAACTGCAGATGTTATTGATTTGATGTGGCTGTTAAAGCTCAAGTCTGAGTCCATTATTACCCCTAGATTTCTAGCCTGATTTGAAGGTTTTAGAAAGAAACTGCAGGTGACTCCTGACACTTTCTCTTTGTTTCTGTGGCCAAAGACTATGACTTCAGTCTTGTCTGAGTTTAGCAGGAGAAAGTTGTTTTGCATCCACACACTGATCTGTTGGATGCAGTGGCAGAGTGAATCCACTGGTCCATATTCACCTGCTGCCAGTGAGACATAGATCTGGGGTGTCATCTGCATAGTTGTGGTAGGACACATTGTTGCTGCGTATTAACTGGCCTGCTCCAAACACTACACTGTGGACAAGGGGCCCCCTGACCCTGATCCTGGTCTAGTCCTAGTCCTGGTCTAGTCCTGGTCTAGTCCTGTCTAGTCCTGAATCCACTGGTCCATATTCACCTGCTGCCAGTGAGACATAGATCTGGGGTGTCATCTGCATAGTTGTGGTAGGACACATTGTTGCTGCGTATTAACTGGCCTGCTCCAAACACTACACTGTGGACAAGGGGCCCCCTGACCCTGATCCTGGTCTAGTCCTAGTCCTGGTCTAGTCCTGGTCCAGTCCTAGTCCTGGTCTAGTCTTGGTCCTGGTTTAGTCCTGGTCCTGGTCTAGTCCTGGTCTAGTCCTGGTCCTGGTCTAGCTGGAGGTGTTGTTGTCGCAGGTGACTGTGGAGCTGCAGTGTGTGAGGATTCCTCTGATTCAGGAGTTTACACTTGGCCGAGTCAAAGAAGGATCAGTCCAACTGTACGACTACTACCAACCAAGTAAGAATACTACAAATACTACAAATACTGCAACTACTACCAACCAAGCAAGAATACTATGAGTACTACCAATATTACAAATACTACGACTACTACGACTACTACCAAACAAGTAAGAATACTACTACTACTACTACTATACTACTACTGCTGTGGGTAATGGGCAGTTTAGCCTTTAGCATCAAAGATTCAAAAGCTGTTTTTAAGAAACTGAACAATTTTGAACTGACAAAAAGTTTATGATCTGAAAATCGACTCATCTCTAGATCTTGAACTAGACTTCAGGACAGGTCAGGACTTCCTTAGCCTTGGTTCTGTGTCATTCTTGGTTTAGCCTTGCTTTAGTCCTGGTTTAGTCCTGGTTTAGTCCTGGTTTAGTCCTGGTTTAGTCCTGGTCCAGTCTTGTTTCAGTCCTGCTTTAGTCCTGGTCTAACCCTGGTCTCTTTGCAGGTCGCAGGGCAATGAGATCTTATTCCTCTGAGCTCCTGAGTTCTTCGTCTTGTATCTTCTGCAGCTCCAACTCCTCCATCCAAGCATCCACCCAGATGCTCTACCGCCCAACCCCCACGCCCTACTATTACTACGACTACTTCCACTATCACCACCACACAACCTCAACCCCTTCACACTACTATTACTACGACTACTACCACTACCACCACCACATAACCCCAACCCCTACACATTACTATGAAGAGTACTACTACTACGACTACTACCACCACTACTATCACCACGAGTACAATGTCCCTCACCACCACAGCCCACACCACTACCACTCCTACTACAATTATTACCATCACCACGGCAACGGTGACTACTACCATGACCATGACTATTATGATGACAACCACAATGACATCTTCAGCAGCGCTGCATCCATCAGCTCTTTCAGCTTCCCTCTGCTTCTGCTGGCTCTTCTCGCACCTGGGATCGTCCTGGTTTAGACTTGGTTTAGTCCTGGTTTAGTCCTGGTTTAGTTCATTACTGGTTTAGGCCCAGTTCAGTCCTGGTTTAGGCCTGCTTCAGTTCTGGTTAAGTCCTGGTTTAGGCCCAGTTCAGTCCAGGTTTACACCTAAATTAAGGGGGGACAGTGAATATTTGGTGCAAAGGAGGGACAGTGGTACAGAGGAGGGACAGTGGTACAGAGGAGGGACAGTGGTTTAAATAAATGCATAAAGTAAACAGAACTTAAAGAGGATGTGTTAGAACCAGGAAGGATTTAGTCCTGGTTTAGACCTGGGTTAGACCCGATTCAGTTCTGGTTAAGTTTGAGTTAGTCCTGGGTTAGTTCTGGGTTAGTCCTGAGTTAGTCCTGTATTAGTCCTGGGTTATTTCCTGGTTTCTGCAGCTCTAAGAACTGTGGCACATATAAAGCAGTTTGTATGTGAATGTTTATTTCTATAAAAGTGAATATTTACTCTGGAATTGTGTTTTTGTATGGACAGAAAGCCTTTGTTTTGTTCGAATGATCTGCCTGCACCTTGTAATTAAAAACTATTGTCAAATTTGACAATTTTGTTTTTCAGAAATTTTTACAAAATAATAAACTTGACATTTAAAACATTTCTGCTCTGAGCTGTAATGACATGTTACTGTCACTAGATGGAGACTTTTAAACAGAAAACTAGTTCAAATACTACTACTACTACTAAAATTACTACTGCTACTGCTACAGCTACTACTACTAAAACTACTACTACTGCTGCTACTACTACTACTATTACTACTACTGCTACTACTACTATTACTGCTACTACTACAATATTGTCGATAATTACAAATATATTGAGGGTGCACAAATTGAAAACGCATTTGAGAATACATCTTAGTAACATGAACAGCAAATGATCATTCTACATCACATTTAAAATAGCCAAGAGTTTCTAAATGAAGGAAGTAAAGGCATAAAGCCAAACAAAAGCTCTGGATGTTCTGTACCCATAGACTACCATATATTATTCAGTCCGGGTCACGACCTTAGACTGTACCGTACATTATTTTGACCGGATATGACTATAGACTGTAGCATACATTATTCTGACCGGATTTGACCATAGACTGTACTGTACATTACACAACATTGTTGTACATTATACAACCATAGCATTTCACATAGTCTATGAGAAATCCCATTGCAAAGTGCTGTTTACAGAGAGTCCCACTGAAGACATCCCACTGAAGGCCGTGGACATTTGAAACTTTAAATATGTGGCTTCAAAAAGAATTAAATGATGGTTTGTGACGGTCCCTGAGAGGTTTTGGACATGTGTATTTGTGTCCTTATCGTTGCTTTGTTTGTGTCCTTATCGCTGCTCCCCCTTGACCTGCCACCTTATGGTGGTGGGGGAGTTTGCATGCCTGAATGATCCTAGGAGCTAGGTTGCCCAAGGCATTAAGCCCCAGGTAGGGTCTCCCATGGCAAACAGGTCCTAGGTGACAGGTCAGACTAAGGACAGTTCACAAACCTCAAGGAAGCCAGCCCTCGGGTTGGGCTCGAATGTGACTGCCTGGTGGCTAGGCCTTTGCCCACGGGGCCCGGCTGGGCTCAGTCCGAAAGGACGACGTGGGTCCAGCCTCCTGTGAGCTCACCACCCACAGAGGGGTTCATAGGGGTCAGGTGCAAAGAGGACTGGGCGGCAGTCGGGGACAGGTGTCTCAACAACCCAGTCCATAGACACAGCATCTGGCTGTGGTGATGTGGAACGTCACCTCGCTGGAGGGGAAGGAGCCTGAGATTGTGCAGGAGGTTGAGAGGCACCGGCTAGATATAGTCACTATTGTGTTGGCCTACGGGCCGAACAGCAGTGCCTTCTTAGAGTCCCTGGGAGGGGTACTGGACATTGCACTGACCGGGGACTCCGTTGTTCTACTGGGGGAGTTCAGCGCCCACGTGGGCAACGACAGTAACACCTGGAGAGGGGTGATCCGGAAGAACGGTCTCCCTGATCTGAACCCGAGTGGTGTTTTGTTATTGGACTTCTGTGCTGGCCACAGCTTGTCCATAAACACACCATGTTCGAGCACAAGGGTGTCCATCAGTGCACCAGGACACCCTAGGCCGGAGGTTGATGATCGACTTTGTTATCCTGTCATCTGACCTTCAGCCGTGTGTCTTGGACACTCGAGTGAAGAGAGGGGCAGAGCTGTCAGCTGATCACCACCTGGTTGTGAGTTGGATCCGCTGGTGGCGGAGGAGGCTGGACAGGTCTGGCAGACCCAAGTGTATCATGAGGGTCTGTTGGAAACCTCTTTCAGCAGGGTCTTCAACTCACACCTCCGGGAGAGCTTCTCCCAGTTTCGCGGGGGAGTGGTCTGAGTGGACCATGTTCTCCACCTCCATTGTCGATCCCGCTGCTCGTAGCTGTGGTCGCAAGGTCTCTGGTGCCTGCTGCTGCGGCGATCCCCGAACTCGGTGGTGGACGCCGGAGGTACGAGATGCTGTCGGGCTGAAGAAAGAGTCCTATCGAGCCTTGTTAGCTTGTGGGACTCCTGAGGCAGCTGACAGGTACCGACAGGTAAAGCGTGCCGCAGCGTGTACAGTCACAGAGGCAAAAACTATGGGTTGGGAGGAGTTCGTGGAAGCCATGGAGGAGGACTATTGGTTGGCCTCAAAGAAATTCTGGCAAACCATCTGACGCCTCAGGAGGGGGAAGCAGTGCTTCACCAACAATGCTTACAGTGCGGGCGGACAGCTGCTGACCTCGACTGGGGATGTTGTAGGACGGTGGAAGAAATACTTTGAGGATCTCCTCAATCCCACCGTCATGTTTTCTGAGGAGGAAGCAGAGACTGAGGACTTGGAGGTGGACTCATCCATCACCCTGGCTGAAGTCACTGAGGTGGTTGGCAAGCTCCTCGGTGGCAAGGCTCCAGGGGTGGATGAGATCCGTCCCGAGTATCTTAAGTCTCTGGATGTTGTGGGGCTGTCTTGGCTGATACGTCTCTGCAACATCGCATGGCAGTCGGGGACAGTGCCTCTGGACTGGCAGACCGGGGTGGTTGTCCCTCTGTTTAAAAAGGGGGGATGGAGAGTGTGTTCCAACTACAGGGGAATCACACTCCTCAGCCTTCCCGGTAAGGTCTATTCCAGGGTAATGGAGAGGAGAATCTGACCGGTAGTCGAACCTCGGATTCAGGAGGAGCAGTATGGTTTTCATCCCGGTCGCGGAACACTGGACCAGCTCTATGCTCTCCTTGAGGGTTCATTGGAGTTTGCCCAACCAGTTCACATGTGCTTTGTGGATCTGGAGAAGGCATTCAACGGTGTCCCTCGTGGTGTCCTTTGGGGGGTGCTCTGGGAGTATGGGGTCCGGGGCCCTTTGCTAAGAGCTGTTCGGTCCCTGTATGACCGGAACAGGAGCTGTATTCACATTGCCAACAGTAAGTCAGACCTGTTCCCGGTGCACGTTGGACTCCGCCAGGGCTGCCCTTTGTCACCGGTTCTGTTCATTGTTTTCATCGATTTTTCAAATATTTGCTAAACTTTTGTTATGTTTAATGCTACATTTTACAAAAACTTAATGCTTTTCAAACATGCACATAAAGTATTTCAACATAATTATTTTTTTATTGAACTTCTGTAAACTAAAATATCCAAACAACAAAAAGTGGTTACACAAGAGATATTTTTAAAATGTCCACTTGTATTGAACACTATTCTCATTATAGCCTACATACATACACATGCTCCTTCAGGCAGAGAGTCTCTGCCTCAAGTGGAGGAGTTCAAGTATCTCGGGTCTTGTTCACAAGTGAGGGAAGGATGGAGCGTGAGATTGACAGGTGGATTAGTGCAGCGTCTGCAGTAATGCGGTCGCTGTATAGGACTGTTGTGGTAAAGAAGGAGCTGAGTCAAAAGGCAAAGCTCTTGATTTACCGGTCAATCTACGTTCCTACCCTCACCTATGGGACAAGATAGCGGATACAAGTGGCTGAAACGAGTTTCCTCCGCAGGGTGGATGGGTGCTCCCTTTGAAACAGGATGAGGAGCTCGGTCACATGGGAGGAGCTCGGGGTAGAGCTGCTGCTCCTCCACATTGAGAGGAGCCAGCTGAAGTGGCTCGGGCATGTCCCACCAAGAGGAGGCCCCAGGGAAGACACTGGACACGCTGGAGGGACTATGTCTCTCAGTCAGCCAAGAAACACAGTCCCTCCAGGGTGTCCTGGGAATGCCTCACGATCCCCCCGGAAGAGCTAGAGAAAGTGTGTTCTATAGACCAATCATATTTAACACAGATGACATCACCACATTCTATAGTCCAATCATATTTAACGCAGATGACATCACCACATTCTAAAGTCCAATCATATATAACTCAGATGGAGCAGATCAAATGAATCTTGTTCATACTCAGATGTGTGTTGTTGTTGTTGTTGTTGTTGTTGTTGTTGTTGTTGTTGTTGTTGTTGTTGTTGTTGTTGTTGTTGTTGTTGTTGTTGTTGTTGTTGTTGTTGTTGTTGTTGTTGTTGTTGTTGTTGTTGTTGTTGTTGTAACACAGTGAGTTCTTGGCTCTAGTCTCTAATAGAAATGATCAGGTCCTACATGGATGTAATCAGTGTAATCAACAGGAAATCTGTCTCATCTGGGAGTATGACATCATCACAGTCTACAAACTGAAAACCTCCTGTTTTGCTTTTATGCTTTGTCATTCTTAACAGAAATTAATCTATTGTTTCTTTTCCTCTTTTTTGTTTTGAGTGTGAGAAGGAAGCTAAAAACACCAAATAGACTGAATATTTCTACTATTTCAAATTATTTAGCACTACTGTGCAAATCTCAGTGTTTAGTGTGGATTAAATCCTGGTTTTAGTCCTGTTTAGTCCCATTCCTGGTCTGAGTCTGGTCTAGTCCCAGTTTAGTCATGGTCCTGGTCTGGTCTCGTGTGTGTTTGGGGGAAGGGGGGATTTTTTCCTGTTGATTCACTAAAACAAACTGTTTCCTGAATTTGGTCCAAATGTGTAAAACAGTGATTCCAGTCTGATCTGAGCTCATCTGTTCCACTGCGGAGAAAGTCCTGGTTTAGACTTGATATAGTGCTGTTTGGTCTCTGATTCAGTCCTGGTTTAATCTCTGATTCAGTCTAGTTTAGTCCTGGTTTAGTTTTGGTTTAGTCCCTGTTTAGTCCTGGATTAGTCCTGGTTTAGTAATAGTTTAGTTTCTGGTTTAGTTCCTGGTTTAGACCTGATTTATTCTTGGTTTAGTCCTGGTTTAGTCCCTGTTTAGTCCTGTCACTTTTCTGCAGGTTTTGGGATGAGGTCACTCGGCTCCAGATGTGTATGTGGGCAGGGTTCTGGCTCTGGGAGGTGGGGCTGTGGGTCTTGTGGGCGTGGCTCTGGCAATGGGGGGCGGGGCTGTGGATGTGTGGGCGGGACCTAGGTCTAGACCGGTCCAGGACCCAGGTCCGGCTCCATTTGGTCCCTGCTCCTCTGTGGATTAGACCTCCTCAGCATCAGGTGAGTAAATCAAATACAGGATAGACCCAGTGTAGCCCTGGTTTAGTCCTGGTCTGTCCTGGTTTAGTCCTGGTGTGTCCTGGTTTAGTTTTGGGGTAGTCCTGGTTTAGTTCTGGTGTAGTTCTGGTTTAGTTCTGGTGTAGTCCTGGTTTAGTTTTGGTGTAGTCCTGGTTTAGTTCTGATCTAGTCCTGGTTTAGTCCTGGTGTGTCCTGGTTTAGTTCTGGTGTAGTTCTGGTTTAGTTCTGGTATAGTCCTAGTTTAGTTCTGTTTAGTCTTGATGTAGTCCTGGTTTAGTTCTGGTTTAGTCCTGGTGTAGTCTTGGTTTAGTCCTGGTTTAGTCCTGGTTCAGTCCTGGTTTAGTCCTGATTTAATCTTGGTTCAGACCTGGTTCAGTCCTGGTTTAGTTTCTCTTCATAGTTAAATTTATTCCAGGTGTATTTTGCAGATTTACAGAAATTTTAGGGCAATTGTTTAAAATAACTTTGGTAAAAAAGTTTGGAATTTCAAACTCTAAATTCTATTAAAAAAAAAAAAAGTATTACTCAAATTTCAAAAAGATTCTGATCAATAATTTTATTTTGTGAACTTTTCCCTTTTTGCTCATTTTATTGTCTCTTACAGTTAGCCCTGCTTTAGTCCTGGTTTAGTCTTGGTTTAGTCCTGCTTAAGACCTGGTTTAGTCCTGGTTTAGTCCATCTTAGATTTTGTTAAAAAAAAAACAACAAAAACACAAAACAAGACATTTCAAAACATTTGCACTATTTGGTTCAAACTTGGATTTGTCCAGGTCCTGGTTTAGTTCTGGTTCAATCCCGGTTCTGTCCTGGTTTAGTCCTGGTTCAGTCCTGAGTCCTGGTTCAGACCTGGTTCAGTCCTGGTTCAAACCTGGTTTTGATTTTGAATGTTTGATCTTTTCCGAGCCCATGGAATTGTGATGACCTCATTCCAGATTCCCAAACATTTTTTCCACAAGATTTTGACAGATTTGATTTTTCCGAGAATTTATACTGCTCTTTTACCAGACGGATCCCAGTCATTTATTTCAATATTTCAAGAACAGGACTGAATTAGGACTGAACTAGGACTAAACCAGGACTAAACCAGGACTAAACAGGACTGAACCAGGACTGAATCAGGACTGAACCGGGACTGAACCGGGACTGAACCTGGACTGAACTAGGACTAAACCAGGACTGAACCAGGACTGAACCGGGACTGAACTAGGACTAAACCAGGACTAAACCAGGACTAAACAGGACTGAACCAGGACTGAATCAGGACTGAACCGGGACTGAACCGGGACTGAACCTGGACTGAACTAGGACTAAACCAGGACTGAACCAGGACTGAACCGGGACTGAACTAGGACTAAACCAGGACTAAGAAATTTGAAATTTGAAAAAAAAAAAAAAAAAAAAAGACAACAAGACATGTTTTTTTTTTTAGAACTGCAGATATTCACAGTAAAAGAAAAATTCAGTTCTATCAGCTGGACACAAAGTTTTAGAGTGAAGATGTTTGGCTGCTTGTCCAAGCCTTCATTTCTTCAGTCCTGGTCAGATTACAGGTGGACACTGACTTATATCTATCTGAAGGGAAGAGCTAACTACACTGAAGCTAACACACCTGTTTGTTTACACTTTCTGTTTGTTTGCTAGGTCTAATGAGCTGCACTAAGTGTGAACTGTGCCTGAGTCATATTTAGCATAATTATTCAGACCCCTAGTGGGTGCTCTCACACCTTTTAGCATACTGGCTAGCACTATTGCTTTCCTTGTTTTGGTTTGGGTTTGAGGGTGGATCATAAATAGGAGATAGATGATGTCTAAAGCCCCCATTCCTGTTCAAAGCTAAGATCTGTACTTCACTATCTTCAAAGGAGTGGTTAGTGTCTTTGAGATGGAGATGTACAGCAGACTGGCGTCCAGAGGAGCTCTCGCGACGGTGTTAGTACATTCTCTTATGGAGTGGCTGTTTAGTTTCTCCAATGTAACACTCACTGCATTCTTCACTACATTGAATGGAGTAGACCACATTACCTTGTTGATGGCTTGGGGTTTTGTCCTTTGAGTGAACCAGTTTCTGTCTTAAAGTGTTTGTAGGTTTGAAATAGACCGGAATTTCATACTGTCTGAAAATTTTCTGAAGCTTTTCAGACACACTAGCTGTGTAAGGAATAGTACCCTGTTGTCCTGTTTTTTAGCTCTCTTAGATCTATTGGCCCATTTTGGATATCCATAAGCCGAGAGGGCTTTCTCCATGTGCTGTTCCTCCTTCACTTTTCCCTCTGAGGGACTTTTCAATTGAGCTCTGTGTTGTAGAATACGGATAACTCTGAGTTTGTGCTGCAGTGGATGGTGTGAATCAAACAGCAGGTATTGGTCAGTGTGTGTGGACTTCTACCTGGAGTCCCCGGTCCTCTCCTGTAGTTTCTGCACAATCTAAGAAGGACAATTTGTTCTTCTTGGCAAGAAATGGTTTGAGAGGGGAGTTAA
>JACM01064186.1:0-12299 GCA_000787095.1 Periophthalmodon schlosseri | reverse complement strand
TATATATATGTATATATATGTATATAATGTATGTGTCCAAAGTGACTGTTCAGTTGAAATGACTTTACCCCAAAATCTGAATGTGTGATCCAACGGCACGGTCCTGACATGTGTGGAGCTGCAGTTTTCATAAACACTGACTTATACAGGTCCATCATATGAAGTTACCACCAAAGAGAATGGAGAAATAGAATGTGAACGCAACCTATTTCAGACTGAAGCTGCTTACTCTTCAGTGCATTATAAAGGCTGTGGTTTATCCAGGCTTTTTGAACTGTGTATTTCACAGCTTTAAACAAGAACAGCTGATTCAGCCCTGATCTCAGACCAGGTCTGATCACAGACCAGACAGATCACATGTTCTAAAGATAAAATATTCAGGTGTGTTCAGTTCCTTGTCATGTTTTAAAAAGAGACTGAAAAATCCCATTACACTGTTGGATTTCTGTGATATGATCCAAGCCTTGGAGATATTAAACCCTGTATTATTATTATTCCTCCTCTTCCTCCTTCTCGTCCTCTTCCTCCTTGTTCTCCTCTTCCTCCTTGTCCTCCTCTTCCTCCTTTCCTCTTCTTCTTCCTCCTCTCCTCTTTATCCTCTCCTCTCCTCTTCCTCCTTTTCCTTCTTCTCTTCCTCTTCCTCATAGTGTACTCCCCTGGTACAGATCTACATCATTCCTGTGCGTTTCTACAGACTGCGTGTAATATGAGGCAGTGGCTCTAAAGTGGATTACAATCATCATGAGAGGGCCTCCTCTTCCTCCTCCTCTGTCTCTCCTCCTCTTCCTCTTGCTCCTCTTCCTCTGAGTTACAATCATCGGGAGAGGGCCCCCTCTCCACTCTCTCCTCTTCCTCTCTCTCCTCCTCTTCCTCCTCCTCTTTCTCTCCTCCTCTTCCTCCTCTTCCTCCTCGTTACAATCATCAGGAGAGGGCTGTGAAACTGGGACAGTGTTAGCCCATAAATGTGAGGCTAAAGTGTCTCTATGGGAGAATATACGGGGCTCTGCAGACGACTGCTGTCATATACTTTATACAAACATTTGGACTTTTACTGCCCCCTACTGGTTACAATATTTGGGGATTTGTGACCGATTTCAGCTGAAAAACATTGATTTTAACAATAATAAATGGAACAGAACAGATTTCATGTTTCAGGCAAAATTATGGGGTAAGAAAGTTTTAGTTATTCAGGTCAAAATGTTATTCCACATTTTTTCTTTGAATATCAAAATCAAAAAGTATTAAAATGCAATATGAAACTTTCTTAACTTGTATATCTCCATGGAGACAAGCAGGGCATGGCACCAAAGCAAGTTACAGGTCATTTTAACTGCCCTCGTTGTGTTAAATGCTATTGGCCTATAGAATGTGGTCTGAAACCCACAAACCTACATAAAAACAATTAATGTAGGTTTGATTTAAATATAGAGCTGAACACAAAAGCATTTCATTACTCCAGCTACATCTTGAGTTTGAAGAAAAGATCCTGTATGAATATTAGAGATATTGAGTCATCTTGTTCCTCTCTGTTCTCATGGGCTTTGCTCTGTTCCCGTGGACTTTTTTCTGTGCCCTTGGACTTTTCTCTGTTCTCGTGGACCTCTCTGTTCTCGTGGGCTTTGCTCTGTTCTCGTGGACTTTTCTTTGTTCTCGTGGACTTTTCTCTGTTCTTGTGGACCTCTCTGTTCTCGTGGACTTTTCTCTGTTTTCGTGGACTTCTCTGTTCTCGTGGACCTCTCTGTTCTCATGCACTTCTCTGTTCTCGTGGGCCTCTCTGTTCTCGTGGACTTTTCTCTGTTTTCATGGACTTCTCTGTTCTCGTGGGCCTCTCTGTTCTCGTGGACTTTTCTCTGTTTTCATGGACTTCTCTGTTCTCGTGGGCCTCTCTGTTCTCGTGGACTTTTCTCTGTTCTCATGGACTTCTCTGTTCTCGTGCACTTCTCTGTTCTTGTGGGCTTTACTATGTTCTCATGCACTTTTCTCTGTTCTCGTGGACTTTTCTGTTTCGGATGTGACCACTGCTTGAACTGGACAAGTACTTTTGAATTTTCTTAGTTTTGAACTCACTGCGTCCAGAGCAGCGGTCGACACAAGAGTACAGCACTGGTCATCTGCTCAAGGTGTTCACTGCAGCTGTAAAGAAAAATAAAATGTATTTTGACAAAAGCAAAAAGTCTTTTACTTTTTAAACATCAAAATGTGTTCACTGTTTTATTTTAATGTAGACGTTTAATACTGTGGAACATTTCAGGTAAAGCAATAACATAGAGAAAAGCATATGACCAACAGAAAAGTAAAATAGTGCACCTTTAATTAAACTCAGCTTTTCCCTGTGCATGCGCGTGCGTGAGTGTGTCTGTGTGTGTCTGTGTGTGTGTCTGTGTGTGTGTCTGTGCATGTGTGAGTGCGTGTGTGTGTCTGTGCATGTATGAGTGTGTGTGTGTGTGCATGTATGAGTGTGTGTGTGTGTGCATGTATGAGTGTGTGTGTGTGTGCATGTATGAGTGTGTGTGTGTGTGCATGTATGAGTGTGTGTGTGTGTGTGTGCATGTATGAGTGTGTGTGTGCATGTATGAGTGTGTGTGTGTGTGCATGTATGAGTGTGTGTGTGTGTGCATGTGCATGTGTCTGTCTGTGCATGTGAGTGTGTGTGTGTCTGTGTGCATGTGTGCGTGTGTCTGTTCATGTATCTGTGTGAGTGTGCGTGTGTGTGTCTGTTCATGTATCTGTGTGTGTGTGTGTGTGTCTCTGTGTATGCGTGTGTGTGTGTGTGTGTGTGTGTGTGTGTGTGTGTGTGTGTGTGCTGGTGTGTGTGTGTGTGTGAGTCCGTGTGTGTAATAAAACAGTAATTATAATTTGGTTTCAGGTTAATTATTTTAACCTCAAACTTGTGTTGTAATTACTGTCATCTTGTTCATTTGGAACTGCAGGTTAATATTAAAGGTGCACTATGTAACTTTTCTGTTGAGGTCCACCTCCTGCCTGTTTCCATGGAGATGCCATTAGTTTGCCTGGAATGTTCCACAGTATGGTATTAAACTTGTCTATATCCATGGAGACAGGTTTGTGACGCCACAAAGTCAAGTTAAAAGTCAGATCTGTGTAGAGGCGAGCTCACACACAATAAGAAATCCTGTTTTTATTTGCAGTAAAACTCATGTAACTGAATAAATGCCTTATATGGACAGATGTGCTTGGTCACTAAAGTCCAGGTCAGATGACCACATTTTAAACCACTTAAGAACTGCCTCATGCGTTGAAAAGGATTTATAATGAAACTACGTCCCATCACTACACTCATAATAAAACGATTATTCATTCACTTATGACTCCTGGATCCTTTGAAACTGTAGATTTACATTACATTTACAGACTGTAGATTTTATACATTTCTGGTTTGTTTCATTTAGTTTTTTTCTCAGTGGTCTGTTAATTATATCTGTCAATCAAACAGCATGACGTGGGTTTGTGTGGGCAGAAAAATACAGTTTGAAGTTGAGTTATGGAGGACAGGAGCTAGAGTCAGATTTACGAGCTGTTCATTATTTTGGAGAGGGCTGATGCAGATGGGGTCACCCTGCCCTTTAGACGATATCAGGCAAAACACCCACAAATCAAAACAAAACAGGACGCACTCGGGCATTGATAAAGAGGATAAACACAAAAGTGAAGGTTTGTTGAGTTTCATTTGTGGCTCAGTTGGCAAAGACACGCCCATTCACCAGGCGGTTGGAGGTTCGGGGTTACTCACTCTCGTTCTCCATCTGGACTTATATAATTGAAATGTTACCTCTAAGTTTCACTTGGCTTAGACGTAGAACTCCCAAGACAATATCAATATTTTTACACAGCTCTGCCATGTATCAAGTTTAGTAAAACATGTTGCCTTCTTTCCATCAACTCTTAGAACTCTCAATATGCCACAGGTCTAAAGAGAATTCACTTTATTCCGTGGGCGCTGCCCTCATTCGGGTTGTATTATTTTTCATGGGGCTGATCTTGACTACATAAGTTCTATACAAACTATAAAGCCGTTTTAAAGCCTTCAGAGAATCGGGGCAGTGTTGGTCACATGAACATTGAACATTTTACACAAATGAACCTACTTTATCTCAGATTTAAGCATCAAAACTTTTCTCAAATTCTCTACTGAAATGAATGGGATTCCAGCTTAATCAGAAGTGCCATAGAGAAAGTGCAGTTTAGAGCGTTTAGAGGTAAAAGTGGGTGCAGTAAGATAAGATAGGCAGGAATAATGAGTAAAAATCTGTTGTACTGTGAAAGAGCAGGGGCTCTACTTTAAGAACCTCCTCTTAAAAGGGACAGTCTTACTGCTCTAGAATTGTATTTTTTTACAGCTTCAAAATGAATCCTTTATAAAAAAAAGTCGTTTTAAAATGTAATATAACTCATAGTGTCAAATTATATGAGAATCTTAAGAAGAACTTAAGGCTACACAATGTAACTTTTTCTAGTGGAGGGTCTGCCACCTGCATGTCTCCATGGAGATGTTATTGCTTTACAAAGTTCAGCAGTATAGCATTAAACTTATCTATTATGTATTTATTCAAGGTATCACCTACTTGTCTCCATAGTGAAAGATGTTTAATGCAAAACTGTGGGACATTCAAGGCAAAGCTCTAACACCTCAAAGGAGACGAGCAGGTGATAGACCCCACCTGAAAAGTTACATAATGCTCCTTTAGTTTCAGTGAACTTAACAGCATGGTGTAAGTATGCTCGACCTTCGCCTTTGCCTCAGATGTAAACACCTTTAAGTGAAAGTGAAAGTGCTCCATGGAGACCGTCTCTTTTCATTCTCAGCGCTAACCTTTAAAAACTACAGACATGAGAGCCACGGAGGCTCAACCTTCAAAAGTCCACACAAACTGAGCAGTGTCTTTAAACTGAACTCCATGATGAGGCTAATGGGACAGAATGATACTCTTCAGAAGCAACCATAAAGAATGATTTTCAATATTTAAAGCGTCACTATATGTTAGACTTGATGGTCGGACACTGGGGGGCAAACGTGAGCTACTATGTCATACAGTGATACCACTGACCTGAAAACTCTCTCTCAAAAAAATGGGTCTTTTTTAAATAAATAACCAGACAAGCTGCTGGTTGGATCCTGATTCATTATGGTGCTGTCTTGAAGCACATGACTGTTCTCTAAATGATATTATATATTTGTATAGAGGCACTGTGTGAGTGACTTTAATTCAGATGAGTAACTCTTACTTTTATTCTTGTATCTGACTTATCTTACAAGGCCAACTACAGACCAACTACAGAACTACAGACCAAATACAGAACTACAGACCAACTACAGACCAACTGCAGTCCAACGACAGTCCAACTACAGACCAACTACAGACCAACTACAGACCAATGACAGTCCAACTACAGACCAACTACAGACCAACGACAGTCCAACTACAGATCAATTACAGACCAACTACAGACCAACAACAGAGCAAATACAGAGCGACTACAGACCAACGACAGGCCAGCTACAGTCCGACTATAGAACTACAGTCCTCTTTAGGAGCGTTTGGAGTCACAGGAGGCGATTTCCACTTTTTTAATTAACTTAAACTTAAATATTCTTCAAAACACACTTTATAGAGCTGAGTTATAACGTTTTTTGGTTTACATTACATTTTAACAGCAATATGTATTTTTGTGTGTTTTGTTTACGTAAGTCTCCCTGAAGATGGCCTTTTTTTTTTAGACCTTTCAGGGAGGTTTCTTAGCAGGAAAAAATATATTTGAAATTCTCACCTCAAGATTATTATCTTCTAAAACGGTGTAACAAAATCATATTTGAAATTCAAAACAAAAATCATATTCCACCGGGATATGATTTTTTTTTTTTTTATGAAACGTGACTACTCAAAAATACTTTGAAACTTCTAAATTGAAGGTGGATTATGTAACTTTTACGTTGGCGAGCAAACCACCTGATTGTCTCCACGAGGGTGTTATTGTTGTACCTAAAAAGTTTCACAGTATTGCATAGAACATAACTATCTTTTGTTTAACTATGTTTAATGTGTGCCTTATTTTTAATGTAACTTATATTTATCATTATTATTCATTCTTTTATATTTTACAGCTGATGTTCCTGTTTGTGGATTCTGTTCACTGACAATCAAAGTTATTCTGGTTCTGAGCGTGTATTTATTTTATTACAGGAGTTTTGATAGTTAAAAATATATTGAAAAACATGCATTCTTATTGTGAGTGAAGTGGCCTCTCGCTTGTCTCCATGGAGATAGGTAAGTTTAATGCCATACTGTGGAACCTTCAAAGCAAAGGAATAACATCATGAGACAAGCAGGTGATGGGCCCTTCAGTTGCAGAGTGCACCTTTTATAACTGTTTTTCCAGTGTTACTTTTAGTCTTAATTTACATGGCTTTAGTGCAGAGTTTTGAGGCAGCACTAATCGTAATGTGTAAATCATTCTTATTTTTTTATACAGACATAAAAATACATAGTGGTATTAAAGACCTAGACTCCAATAACCGTGTCTCAAATAGAGCTGCTAAACAGGGCAGGGCCTGGAGGATTAAAGGGGAGAGTGAGGGGTGGGGCCTGGAGAACTAAAGGGGAAAGTGAGGGGCGGGGTCTGGAGGACTAAAGGGGAGAGTGTCATGACTCTACTCTGTCCTCGTGTTTCTGTGCTGTCTTTCCCCTCCCTTCTCTGTCTGTACCTGGAGGTGGGCGGAGCCTTTGACTACACCCACTGCACACCTGCATCGCATCAAGCAATCAAGCTTGCTCCTGGGAGTACAAAGGAGCCGAGGAATCCGACACACGTTGCTAGATCATCTATGTATCCTCCGTGGTACAGTTCCGCTTGGCTATTGTCTTGTTTTTGATATGCTCACCATACTAAGTTTGTTTTTCCTTGTCTCGATCAGATTTTGCTCCCTGGACTATCTGTGCTCCTCCGCCTCCGACCCTGCTCTCCACGACTGGTACACACTCCACACTCCGCCGCGCTCAGCCTAGCCATCCACGACCAGCTGCTGAACATCGCCTGCCGACCCAGCCATCTACCATCTACTCTGACAACCTTCATGCACATTTCTTATTTGTAAATAAACTCTGTTAACCTGCCTATCTGAGTCTGTATCTTTAGTCCCTCCGGACGTTACGACAGTGAGTGAGGGGCGGGTCTGAAGGACTAAAGGGGAGAGTGTGGGGGGAGGAGGGGCGAAGTCTGGAGGTATGAAGAATGGTGTGATTGATCTAACAGGTATCCACACTTCAAACTCCACCCCTGCAGCCAGGTGTGTGTAATTGGAAAAACCTGGCTGTAATTAGGGCAGTCTAGTGTGATGTCACATAGTACTTGGAACTGTTCCTCTGTTAGACTCCAATACATTACACTTTAACCACTGCATCTGGATCTCACTCCCACCAGCACATATAACCTGTATTACTTTACCTTCTGTTTACACGCCTTCACTGCATCCGTCTGCATTCGTCCGTCTGAATTCGTCCATCTGCGTTTGTCCGTCTGCGTTCAGGTCCCTCTCTTTACCTTCTGTTTCCACACCTTCACTGCATCCATCTGCATTCGTCCGTCTGCATTAGTTTGTCTGTGTTCAGGTCCCCCTCGTTCATTTCTCAGCCTCAAACATGATGAAGAGCCACAATTACTCTTGGGTCTATAGGATGTGTGTTATTGATGTTGCTTGCTTAGACGCGCAGAAAGCAGCGAGTGTTTCCTGACGTCTTATCTGTAAAACACTGATAAACAATGGAACCTGTTTATTCAGACATGTACAGGTGCAGGAGAGCATGCCTCCCCTTTCTAGTATTTGTTTGTGGTTTTGATTGGGTGAAATAGGGAGCGAGGTTACACTATGTAACTTTCCTGGTTGGGTGGTGCGTGGTGATGTTCCACAGTATGGCATTAAATCTTACAAGGTGCTGTATGATATTTTTACGTGAAAATGTGAAAAACAGAACTAGTTCATTTTAAACGGTTTGCAGTCGTCCAAAGTCATGCCTCACTTACCTTATGCATTCAGAGCATCCTAATAATTCACCACGATGAATTTATGAGGACTTTTCACATCTTTTGGAGACCAGTGCAGGTTTTGTCGTCATGGCAACGCTAGCAATAATTAACATGCTAATGCCCACTTTCTGATTATTGGACATTAAAACGATTTATAATTAGAAGCAGACACGCAGACATATTTGGCTCAGACACATGGGAAAGCCCTTTAACTTATAGGTGTTCTTTTTTTAAATGCTTTGAAAACCATGCATTCTTATTCTCAGGGGGTACGCCTCTCCACAAATCTGACTTGTAGCTTGTACTGGTCGTGTCACGTGCTTGTTTCCATGGAGATTGATCATTTTAATTCCATATTGTGGAACATCCCAGACAAAGCACAAACATCTCCATGGACACAAGCAGGTGGCAGACCCTCAACCAAAATGTTATGAAGTGTGCCTTTAAGTCACAGTGGCACAGTGTCAAATTATAGTGGACTCAATTAACATCTATCTCTATGTGTAACTAAGTACAGAGAAGTGAGCAGAGACAGGGGGTAGGTAAAAACTTAAATTTTCTGAACACTCAAGCCTCGACTGCAGGACAATGCAGCATTACTCAAACATGAATTACTCAAAATCACTGATTTAAATGAATGCAGAATGTTGTACTGCTCCATGTAGAAAATTCAATTTGCTTATGTAACTAAAAATAAAAGTAATTTACTTTACTGTGCAGAAAACTTTGGCGATACAAGTTCAGGTTGTACTTGAGAAATTGAAAACTTAAAATAGCTCATAAATGGAGTACAAAGGAGTTTAGCATAAGCTGAAGAACCAGGAAGTAGTGTGTGTGTCTCTGGGGAAATAAACCAGTGAAAGTTTAGAGCAGAAGTAATTTGAACTTTGTGTATGAGCGATGTTATCTGCAGCTGCCAAAGGCTTAGGGCCAGCCTTAATTAACACATAACGGATTTAAGTGCGCAGAGATAACTCTGTAAATAGGATGAAAAAGTGTTTTTATTTTTTTAATGAACGGACCTCAGCTGACCTCAGCGCACATGTTTGTAGTAACTGACTTTTTGCTCATTTTATACCATATCCTTCACATTTTCTAAAAATAACTAATGTAAAAAGTGCTATGACATTAGCATTGGGGGTGAGAGTTAATGATCAACCTAAAACATGCAGAATAGACAAACTCCTCCAGCTCAGGTCTCCTCAGTCTGCAGTTCCAGATCTGGAGATGGGTCCACTCCTGACGGACTTCACCATAGGTCAGATGCAGAGGGCCAATGTCCCGGGAGGCAAAATAGTAAGTGTAAGCGTGCTGTTCCTAATGAGGCTGTGGGCAGACTTCAGTATAAATACAGCCTTAGAGAATAACTCTGGTCCTTTACTCTACTTAGCCCTACTTCGCCTGGCTGTGTTTCACTCTGTAGAATTTAGAACCATATCCATGAATACTGTCCACAACAAATCATTATCCTTCATTATCCATTATCTGACAACTTGTTTTCAGCTCTCTCAACAAAGACCAAGTTCCTGCTCCAGTTCAAGGACTCTCCCCTGGCCCCGACAGCCTGCCAGAGCTCCATGAATGACGAGCTGTTCTCTTCCTGTTGTATCATCTTTCTCTGCTGCAGAGATCGCTGCCAAACAACAAGCCGATCCAATTATCCAGCATGTTATTGCCCAACTGGAGAGAAGAGAGACACTGCCTCCTTCTCTGAGGGAACAGCTCCCTGACCTACCACTACTCCGGCAAGAGCAAACATGTCTGGAGCTGCAAAATAATGTTCTTGTTCTTCGGGAGGAGTGTCGGCCTGAAGTCTTCATCCAACTCCAGGACCAAAGGGCCATCTGGGCACAGAGAGAACTTTGGATCTCGTCAGAACTCACTTTTACTGCATGGACTTCCTGTCAATTGAACCAGATCGGTGCAATGCCAAGAACATACTTGTCATAACAGATCACGTTACAAAATATGCTGTAGCAGTTCCCACTCCAAACCAGATCTCCAAGACAGTGGCCAATGTCATGGGACAATTTTTCATTTTTCATTACGGCATTCCAGAATGACTCCACAGTGACCTAGGCCCTGATTTTGAAGAGCACACAATCAAAGAACTCCACAAAATAATGACTACATCATACCATCCACGAGGCAATCCTGTAGAAAGATTCATTCACATTCATACACTCTTGAGCATGTTGGGACTCTACACAAACAAGGCCAGACTCACTGGAGAGATTAGCCATTAGTACAGGCATACAACTGTACAAGAAACAACGTCACTGCTTATTCCCCTTAGAGTTGATATTTGACCCTCAGCCCCACCTTCCAGTTGACTTTTAGCCTACCTGTGTCTGAAGCGTCTTCTCACTTGCAGTACATCAACAAGCTGAAATCTCATCTACAAGACAGTTGCTATAAAGAATTCCTTGTCAGGAATCTGAAACTTCGAGGCACAAGCTCGCTGACAAGTAGGAACCTGACGTGTATACTGTCATGAAGAAGCTGGCACTCTTCCAGTATACACAGTCCAACCTGAAGGCCAAGGCCGCCCTGTCAGGACTGTACATGGAGATCTGCTGCTCTCTGTAGCTACCTCTCACCATCTACCAAGGCACCAGAAAAAACAAGACCCAAAGCAGTGAGCTCAGTGACTACAGAACCAAAAACAGAGTGAAGATCAGGATCTGTTTGAGTTACTACCTGCCTTACCTGTTGTCCTACCTCCAGTTGTCTCTGCAAATGTCTCTGTGATTCCGCCTGGTCAGCCATCACAGAGCGCCATCAAAGAAGAAATAAGAGCTGTTGTGGTGGAGACTCTGAGTCTGAAAAGCCTGAAAAAGAACCTGGTATTCATTTGGACATTGAACTTCCCATTGACCTTGAGTGAGAGTCATTTTCTGCTGACGTCCCAATGCAGGAGAACATCACCTCCTCTTCCACTGCACCTACTGAACCTCAAGAACACGAACACGCCAACCTCTTGATCACCTAAGGGACTCACGGGTTAGAGAGCCACTTTTACACAGCATCCAGTTTCTCTTTCAAGGAGTTGGCACTGCCTTCTCCTCTGCAACTGGAAGAGACCCCTTTACCTGACTCTTTGTGAGTAGAAGCTGTGTTTCACCAGCCAAACTAAGACTAGCATAGACTGCACTAAATTGCATTACAGAAACCATGGATTCCACCAGCACTCTGACCAATCAGTGACAGTAATGTTTAGTACCTTTCTGGTCGGGTTAGAACCCAAGCCGAGCAGGTACTAAAAAAGTCCCTGGTGCTGGTTAAGAAGAGCGAGTGGAAGCACTCCAAGGTAGTTTAAAGAATTCAGTTTGGCCAAGTGGGCAGGTGGAAACGTGTCATATACGTAGATGCAGTTATCTGGCCATCCAAAACTTTACAAAGACATGTGGATCTAGAATCAAATCCTGTCTCCCCAATTTCAGATAGATGTAATTGACAGACGGATTATCATGTTGTCTGTTTGTGTCAAAACAAACATGGCTGCTTACACGTAAAAACGTAAAAACACACAGCTTGTCCCCATGTTTCCTGCATACGCTGCCTCTCATATCACACACAGTGCTGGAGAGCAGTCAGTTTCACAGTCACTCCATCAGCTCCTCAAATCGGGGTCTTACAGTTTGATCTATGAGGCAATAAGCAGTACTGTGATGGAGTCACCTTCAACGCCCCTCCCCCCAAACTACAATAAATTATTATCAGAGTTCTCCTTTTTGGGTTTTTCCAGTGGATGTTGATGCAGAGAAAGAGCGGATATAAGGACTGATGTTTTGGTTTTGAACAGGGGTGGAGACTAACTAAACACAAATACTTAAGTTACTGTAGTTACTTGAGTATATATTTGGGGTAATTACAGTTTTGAGTAGATTTCTAAACCTGTTCTTGTACTTGAGTATAATTCTAGCATGTGATTGTATTTAGTTAAATTTCGTCAAGTCCCAAATAGGTTGCGTTCACATTTGAGAGTTTGATGGAGGTCAGGGGTCTATATAACTCTATATAACTCTGTATAACTCTACATAACTCTGTATAACTCCATCTATCCATTTTCTTCCACTTTATCCGGGACCGGGTCGCAGAGGCAGTAGTTTTAGCAGGGTGGCCCAGACTTCCCTCTCCACACACACTTCCACCAGCTCTTCCGGGAGGATGAGGATTCTGAGGCGTTCCCAGGCCAGCCGAGAGACATAGTCCCTCCAGCTCCTCCAGCCGCTCTACTCAGAGCTCCTCCTGTGTGA
>JACM01058908.1:0-15474 GCA_000787095.1 Periophthalmodon schlosseri | reverse complement strand
AACGTGGGAAATTAGCTTCCAGTGTTCTTTGACAAAATAGCTCGTAACGGTGGGGTTCCACTCGGACTCTGACGGAGCTGCCTCAGTGCAGGAGATGCTCATCCCCGCCAGCAAAGTGGGACTGGTTATCGGACGAGGAGGGGACACCATCAAACAACTACAGGTCCACTCCTAATGCTCATAATACTAATACTACGAATAATATTACAACTATCATTAATGCAAAGGATACAGGTAAACGGCATCAAACAACTACAGGTGGCTACAGTATACCTGTGGGAGAGATGTGATCTGAAATAGGGATAATAATGCACAAATACTACCCATGGTGAAGACTGTAGGCCTATAAAATGTATAATTTCATTTAAAGTGGTAATAAACGCTAAATCCACTTTTTTCACTTATAAACTGTACATTGGTATTTTAAAAGCATTATCTACTGGGTCTAGTCATTTTTGGCAACTTTAGTGCAAACTCTGTAAATTTGCAGCTTTTTGGTCTCAAATGCTTAAATCTAAGTTTGTGCTGCCTTCAGTGGCCTCTGCACTTTCCAGTAGTTGGTGACATCACGCAGGACTATCCTGATTACAGCCAGGTGTTTGTGATCACAAACACCTGGCTGTAATCAGGATAGTCCTGCGTGATGTCACCAACTACTGGAAAGTGCAGAGGCCACTGAAGGCAGCACAAACTTAGATTTAAGCATTTGAGACCAAAAAGCTGCAAATTTACAGAGTTTGCACTAAAGTTGCCAAAAATGACTAGACCCAGTAGATAATGCTTTTAAAATACCAATGTACAGTTTATAAGTGAAAAAAGTGGATTTAGCGTTTATTACCACTTTAAATGAAATTATACATTTTATAGGCCTACAGTCTTCACCATGGGTAGTATTTGTGCATTATTATCCCTATTTCAGATCACATCTCTCCCACAGGTATACTGTAGCCACCTGTAGTTGTTTGATGCCGTTTACCTGTATCCTTTGCATTAATGATAGTTGTAATATTATTCGTAGTATTAGTATTATGAGCATTAGGAGTGGACCTGTAGTTGTTTGATGGTGTCCCCTCCTCGTCCGATAACCAGTCCCACTTTGCTGGCGGGGATGAGCATCTCCTGCACTGAGGCAGCTCCGTCAGAGTCCGAGTGGAACCCAGGGCCATTTCTGCAGCGATCCACGATCTGAACCAGCAAACGCTTCGCCTGTCTAAGGAGCACACACGTTTTATGACAAATAAGCAGGCAGTCCGAATACCAGACAACAAGAGAAAACCCTGTAAAGCTAACTACATTTTATGAATGCATTACAGACATGAAGTGCATAGGACAGGTTAGAGTACTTTCTCACTAAAACATACTTCACATAATTATATTTCAGATTTACGAAAAATGTTGCCTAGTTTAGTATTTTTTTTTTTATTCTGGTGAACCAAATCAAATCATAATTAGAAAAACATGAAAAACTGTGCACTTTAAATCTCACTGAAGACTCACTCGATGCTCTCTGGGGTCCCAGTGAGAGAACATGGCCGCTCCATCAGACCTCCACTGTCTGCAGCACAACAGGAGGAGAAGGGCGTTACACTGGTCACAAATGTACCAAAGAAAAAAACACAACAGTAGTGTTTGTTTCTGACCTGCGGCGATCTGGATTTTACAGCCAGACTCCAGCTGGATTCTGGTGATCTGCTCCCCTCCTCGGCCGATGACTGCAAACACATTTTCAGTTACACATGAGTCGTCTTTGCACACATGTCAACAGCACAGAGTTCCTGTTTCCAGCAAGCAAGTTCACCCATCTGCTGTTCTTGCATAGCATTGTGTATTTATGGGTTTCAGGAAAATGATTCCTTCCTGATTTTAAGGATTTTGTGTGCACCCTTCCCCATTCAAAAGATGTAGCAATAATGCAAGTTAAACCAAAATATAACAGAAACCCATTGCCATATCAATCCTTCAAATCAGGAACAATCCACAAGTCTGAAAACCGTAGATAGAAACATGACTGAAGACAGCCATATTGCCACCTTGAAAAATTCAGTTCATAACAAGAAATCTGTCATATATTTCAGCGAAAACGAAATATTTACAAAAATGTGAACGGCATTACTCATGCAATGATGGACTTAATGAGCATGTATCAGAATCAGAATAAGTTTTAATGCCACTGTCAGTGAACAAAATTCACAAACTAGGAACTTGCTTTGCCTTGTTGTGCAACATACAATATTTTCAATATCTCAGGGGGGAGTAATACTGTACAATTCTCACGTCCCAGTAATTGTACCATTTTGGGCTTGTGGACCAACGCTCTAATGCAGGAGTGTCCAAACTACTGGCCAGAGGCCAAACGTGGCCCTCAGGTCAATAGTTGACGAAATGACCAAAAGTAGTAGTTTTTACAACAAATTTTGAAATATTTTGTTATATAACTTAAATATTTTGATGTGATACAGGCTTAGCACAGATGTTCCAAGCCTTATTAAAAGTGCGGTGGCTCAGTCAAAGCCACTTGAAATGTAACATTTTGAATGATTCACTTTGTCCTTAAGTTTGTGGCCCTTTGCTCCACACAAGTTTCAAAAAGCTGTCCTCTGTGACATCCCTGCAGTGTTCTCCACAGCAAAAGCACACAAAAACATACTTACTGAATCCCACCATTTTGTCTGGGACCTTGTAGTCCTCTGTCACCACTCTGAAACACACAGCACATCTGAATCACTCTCACTCCAAGAACATGTATATTAGATCAATATTTCAGTGGGACACTGGAGTTGGTCACTGGAGTTGGTCACAGAGTGAATGATGTTGCCCTGCGGTCCCCTCCACACACATGTCCACACACAGGTATAATGCAGAGTTAGGATCAATAGAGGGGCCCGTACCTCTGATGGCTCATGACTCCCAGCTGGTTCCCTGCACACACAAAACAGATTTAGACTCAACACAAAATCAGCATTCATCACAAACTAAAATAGATTTGTGATACAGGATTTAAAAGCCCTGTACCTGATTTTTCCCATGTACTAGAGCAAAATATAGGTATAAGCAGCTCTGGATGTCAAAATATGTCCACTGTGTGCTGTCTGCATCCAATGATAAAGTGTTTTATTGCCTGATAATCAGGAAGTACATGTTCATTTGACTGCATTGTTCTCAGAGTTGTGAAAAGTTCAAACTCATCACAATGAATTTAGGATGGTCGGAATGCGTAAATTAAGTGAACAACAACATTGAATCACGGTTTTTCATGTTTAAAACAGTAAAACTCAGGTACAGCGCCTTTAAAATGTCTTGACACAATTTCCAAAAAAAACATTCACCACTATCTACGGCCTGGATGATATTAAAGTGTCTTGCTATAATAAATTGGGGAGAATGGAACGGTCAATTTTGTAGTTAAAGGGCAGGAGACTTCACTATTGTGTGTGTGTATTGGTAGTAGTGGTACCTGTGTCCTCCCGTTTCTGGCCACTGTAGTACAGAGACTGCTCCACGGAGGAAGAGGAGTTGTTCATGTGAGGAAGGCCTTCCGCGCCCATCTTTCCCACCATCTGCTAAAAGAAAAAAAGAATATTTACAATTACACAAGTTAACTCCTCACCATCATTACCTTCCTTGGTTACTTTAGACTTGATGCTTAGTACAATTTTAATTATATAGTAAAATGATTTGTAAACAAATACTGATGCTTAGCAGCTATGCTCGTATTAACTATAAACTCCTGAAAATATGTTGTTTGAAAATTCAAAAAATACAAAATGAATTTACACACTCTAAAAACCTATGTTGAACATTCCTCCATAGACATACATGCAGAACCCCCTTCCCAGTGTGATGTCACTACAAAGTATCAATAATCTAAATTCCAGAATGTAGGCAAATGGAGGCAAAAGTGAAGTGGAACAAAGTGATTTTAAAGGGGGAAATTGGGATTAAACTCAGAACACCACCAAAAAAAAAAAAAGAAAATCCAAAAGGTGGTTTAAGCAAATAAAATTAGTCAGATATATGTAGGACTGGGCTTCGTTTGATTTTTTTTTTTTTCCCGATACTGGTACTTTAATACCGGTTCCTGAAATGATTTTTTCGAGTGCCTGTATTTTTTTATGTAAATTCATGGCTCATTATTAAGAAAATACTTTTCAATCCTTGAATTACCATGTTAATTCATATTTTAAAACATAGTACCTGGCTATATGATGTTCACTTATAACTAAAATTAAATACGCAAATGAATCCGAGTGCACAGCTGATCCTCAAGTTGACTCGAGCGTACTTAAGTTTCGGATTTGGATGTACAAACTCATCTATGACCCTCTCCCTTTGCTCTCCGCAGTAAGTCACTCCCCCTTCAGAGCACTATCACAACACAATCAGCGAGCATCCTGCTAATGAAACTACTGCACATACCATCAGGTTTGTCAAGTTGCTGTGCACAATTTTGTATCATGTTTTTGTATATTTATGAATTGCTGTGTGGGAGCATGAGTGACGTAGGCTTGTGGGCTGAGCATTGCATAGAATCTTACAGTAACCGTAAGGAGGGTTTGAAGAGGAGAGAGCTCGCCAAAATACTCAAACATGCATCGATGACATAAAACCTCTTTCCTCGTTTTTGATGAAGGAACGTTATAACATGGTAGAAAGCTAAAAATGTAATGGTATTATGCAAAATCGATTTAACAAAATATTGGCCTCTGCTAGAGTTGAGGCCGGTTGCACTTTTTAGCCTAAGTCTATTTTTTAAAATCCTTTGTCACAGAAAAGCAAGAAAAGTGGTTGCTTATTTTTTTTTTTTTTTATACTTTATATTTAATACATACATAAAACCACTAGTATTTAGATCTGATGTTGTCTGGTGACAAAAAGAGTGAAAGCAGCTCTTGTTAAGTATAAAAAAGCTGCTAGCATTGTAGATGCTTACGCCAGATTTATACCGACCGGGTCTGGTACGTACTTTGAGCAGGTTAATTGCAGATTTTTACACCAACAACGACAACTGCAGTCCATATTTGACCAAAGCAGTGTGGTTTTACGCAGGTTCACGCAATAACACTCAGTGACCTGAAAACTGCAAAAATAAACTTCTTCTACTTCTTTCCACAAATCCGTGCCTCACCTGGACCCGCACTTGCACTCCACCGAAGGTCAGTGTGGCAGGGCACATTGATTTGAATGACTTTCTAAGTCCCGAGACCTGCACGAGTCCCAGACCGCACTGCACTTGGATCATGCCCACTCTAATGCCGGTGTACACTGACTGTGTCTGTAAAGGTGTATGGACTTTAAAAACTAGTACTTCTGCATTAGCACCAGGTGACATCACAGGGTGAGAACTCTTTCTCCCCTCTCTTTCATTCAGAGTCTCAGCTGCAGCTTTTGACTTGGGCCCTGCCTTTACAGGAGTCAAGAGACTGTCCTGACCTCACGGCCGCCATTAACACACACACACAGCTCGCACAAACACAATACACAAAAAATGAGACAAGACAGACAAAAGCAGCCCAAACGAGCGCAGAGCCAACACAGCGAGCACACGGCCTTGAGTGTCCACAGGAAACAGGAGAAAAGAGCAGTCATTTCAGCTCCATCAGACAAAGGCACCAAACACGAGTCTCTTAAGTGTAGCACTGGGAACCACAATAAGTGATAATAACTGACAAAAATTTACATCTCATCTTTTGTATCATCTCAAATTCACAATTACAATATTCAGACTATACTTTAACAATGCACCAGCAATGTGCCCAAATGTGCCGGTCTTAGCTGAGGTTCAAGTATGGCACAAAACATGATGGGACTAACACATTTTGAAGTGTGATATATTGCTCAAGTAAATATATGTGATAATGTTGAAACCAAACCGTAAGAATTATTGCCCCAAAAAAATATTCTAAATGTACAATATTTAAAAAAACATGAGCAGTAAATAAATAGCACAATGCAACGCCTAATTAGATTAGAGTCATAGAAGTTCATAATCCAACCTTCAACTCAAATCTAATCATACTGCAAAAGAAAATAACCAAAAATTTCAAAGAAAAAAGCTACACGATAAATATTGACTCCTAAAAATGATTGTTCTCTCTATCATGTACTGAACAATAAGTCAATATAGTAATTATCGTGACGGGCCTATGTAAAATACCCACAAAAGAGTACTCAAACTGTATAAAGAAGTGGACTAAAGGAGGGTGACGTCACCCATAGCGTTTGGCTCCAGTCAGTTGAAGCTCATCGGGGCTAGAGCAGTTATAGGGGCACATTTGGAGGCGAGTTTCATATTTGGAATTCCGACCGCGAGTATCATACCTAACAAGGAGCCAATCCGGAGCGAGGTTGTTGAAGACAGGTTTCCACCTGCACTGTTGGTTTGAAGCATTGTCAAGCAAATCTGTTGCTAACACTAGCGGGAGTGACCTCGGGGAAAGAAGCACCTGATTTGTCTGTCATTAATATTCATATATTGATTTACGTACAGAATAGCCAAATAAAAATACCAGGATCATGTAGAGCGGGTTAAGACAGTGACTTGGAGCTGGAAGCGCACCCATGCTCACTTTCTATTTGGAACGCGGAGGCTAGCGGGTTAGCCATGTCCATACAGTCTATGATTACACTAGATGATTCTGTCTCTTTTTAATGTTTTGATTACAGATTATACACTATGTTCTAATTTGGTACATCTTCAAAAGAAAAATTGCAATATTATCCATTTTTCAATGTATCTCCCACCTCTACTGAAAATATCCAATATCTTCAAATGGAATAGACAGCATTGTGTGAATGTACTTTTGGATTAGAGGATGGGATAAGATCTTGTACCACAGGATACAACCTTGAAACAAAAAAACAAAAAAAATAAAAATAAAAATAACGTGTGGTGGACATTGGACAGGTAGAATGTTTGACTCCAGGCAGGATGAAGTATACAGGGGTCTGACTCTGAGAAGTGCTCCAAACACTGTGCATGGATGTAACCCTGACTACAAACAATGGGGCTGGCAGGGGATTATCGACAACCTCACAGAACAACCACAATTAACAAGAAAACCCACCATTTTGATAGGGTTAGGGTTAGTATTAGGGTTAGGGTAAGTAGTACTACAATGTATTCTGAATATCAAAATGTAGGTTCAATTATAGACAAAGAATTCACATAAAATCGCATTGGTTACAGTTGAAAAATTGGCGCGGTCCAATATGGATATTTATTCAGCCAATTTCCGTTACTTTGTCTTTATGTTGTGGCTGATAATGGGATAGATTTTAAAACTTATACCAAGGCCCACAAATTGATTTACGGTTGTATTAAAGTTCAGAAATTCACTTTTCACTTCTTTCGTGACAAATAATTACGAAATGTATTTGTCTGGGTTATAATAAAAAATAAATTTGTCACACTTTTTATGCTGAAAGATAAACATGGAGCCACCACTTAATCTTCATTGCTATTCCATTTCCATTGGAGCTCACGAGTCTGTTCAAAAAGACACTTTTCTGATGCACTGAGGACAAACTGCGTATGACATGGGCGCATACAGACTAGGGCAGTGAACAACTAAATATTGGCGCTAAATATAAGTTTTCAATATTAAATAAATACCAAAATATGATATCACTGATACTAATATTAGCACAGACTAAGGCTACAAGATTAATCGCCATCAAATCAAAATGAGCAAATTTTGTTCAGCTGCAGTTTTTGGAGTACCATCATTTCCTGCACAACAAAAAATATATATATATTAAAAAAACTGTAATCCCTGCATTTAGATCTGTATTTCTGTTATTTCAAACACACACAGCTGTAGTGGGCCATATGCAAAAAAAAAAAAAAGAAAGCATCCTGCTTAATTCAGATTCATGTACACTTGAGCTTATACAGACAATATACACATAAATCATCTCCTGCTCTTAAGAGTTCACTCTTCTTCATTATTAGTTCATGTGGGCCTGTCACGGTAAGACATTTTGAAGTGCGATATATTGCTTAATGGGCAATATAGATTCTGATCTATGTCATAATGTTGTTTCCTCATCAAAAACAGACCTTGAGTTGTGTTTTGTTTCATTCACACATGTTTAACACAAACCCTGCATATTTAGGCGGAGTTCTTCTCTCACACAGAAAACACCCTGTTCCACCTTTTGATGTCATGTGGTAATACAGGAAGTGCTCCACTGTGTTTTAAAACTCCATACACCTTCACTAGAATCATTTGTAGCATATCAGACCTGAAATTACCTTTTACCTTTAATTCAGTAGAGACTGGCAGTTATTAACTTGAAAACTACCACTACATAACATCACAAGGTGGAACAGAGCATTTTGAGCTTTGGAGATGTAAACAGACTAATAATAAAGGATTAGTCAAGCATGTGTGAACGAAACAAAACACAACTCCGGGTATGTTTTTGATGAGGTAACAATATTATAACATGGCTTACAGCTCACAAGAGACAATATTGTTCAATATAGGACCTTTAAGAAAATATAGACTATAATATTGAAACTAATTTATGCCACTGACACAATAACCATAAAGCAGATTTATCCCCCCCAAAAGTATTTGAAATGTACAATACATATAACACCTTGGTAGTTAGTTTGATCTATAATGACTCATAGAAGTTATTAATTTAATGGTCTACAGTTCAGATCTTATGAAAAAAATTACAAAAAAAATTTAAAAGTACCCACGATAAATATTGCCCCTCAAACTTATTGCTCCATAACATGTATTGAATGATATAATAACTATTGTGACAGGCCTAGGTTAATGTCAGAGTATAACAGAGGCTGACCACTAGATTAAATAGAGAATTACTGAATCATGATTTGACGATATCAACAAAATTTCATATCATCAAAAGGATGAGATTACGGTTAATTAATAGTGCTTATGCTTTAGTCCTTGCTGAACTGGAGTTGGCACAGTGCTGAGCTCAAACCTGTTTGTACCAGTTGTATACTCTGACCTGCTCCAGCTGACACTCTTTATCTGAACAAACTCATGGTTATGACACAACACTGCACTGGGGAAGGACCACTCCATTCTCATAACTGTGATACTAAATGAAAAGCAACAATTCATGTGAGCCGTCATCCTGCAGCATGCAACTCTGTGCAAAGTACTTTTAGCCAATTTGACCTTGCACAAATGAGAGCATAATTTAGGGAAAAAAAAATAAAAAATCTAATTGCCATTTCAGAATTTTGAGTACTGCCAGCCTGATATATCGAGCCAATATTTTTTGCGTACTAGCGATCAGGCTTCAGTCTCCAGCACAGGTCGCCATGTTGTTTGGGCTCACAGCCTGATTAAAAGTCCCATATTATGCAAAATGGACTCTTGTGAGCTTTAAGCCATGTTAGATGCTGTTACCCCCATATTATGCAAAATGGACTCTTGTGAGCTTTAAGCCATGTTAGAATGCTGTTACCTCATCAAAAGCATACCTGCCGTTGTGTTTTGTTTCATTCATGCATGTTTGAGTAACCTTTATTATTAGTCTGTGTACATCTCCAAAGCTCAAAATGCTCTGTTCCAACTTGTGATGTCATGAAGTGGTAGCCTGAGTTAACAGCTACCCCTTTTACCTTTTGTTCAGTAGTTTGGCAATTGCAGGGCTTATCCAAATGATTCTAGTGAAGGTGTATGGAGTTTAAAAACACAGTGGAACACTTCCTGTATTACCACATGACATCACAATGCGTTTCCAGTTTCAGAAAAGAACTCAAATATGTCCTAAATATGAGGGGTTTGTGTGTTAAACATGTGAGAATAAAATGAAACACAACTTGTATGTTTGGGTATGCTTTCAATAAGGAAACAACATTATAACATAGATAAAAAATAGCATAATATGGGCCTTTAAACGTTATTATACTGTTGTTGTACAATGTATAGACTAGGACTGAAAGATCTGGGAAAAATATCTCATTTTGATTTTTCGGCCAACCTGACTGCGATTACATTTGCGATTGATGTTTCAATATTGGGATTCTGTTCAAAGTTCACATTTTGCAGAAAAATTGATTGAAATATGACCTGACAAACTAGATCTGAACAAACATGATTAAGATTTTTGTTGTTTGTGGTGGAAATTATGGTATATCAAAAATTGCAGCTTTTGCAATTTGCCAATTACGGCCATTCAAATAGTGATTAATCTTGCAGCCCTAGTATAGATTAAGTTCAAATCATGAGAAGAAAATGATCTAAATTGGCCCTATATAATCAGCAGATCTTATCGACCATCAGCCATTTTGGAATAAAAAATGCGTATCTGGAATGAAAAAAGGCCATATTGGTCAATCTCTCATTTGAATGTAAAGATTGATTTCACAGTGCACACTTTAAACATATTCATGAGCAGTAATATGGGACTGCAATATGAACACAGACACAAGATTGTATCATGTATAAATAACTGCACTTAATGATTTGCCAATGAATTCATTTTGGTGCGATTGTACATTGTAGTCGAACTTGTTCTGGATCAGTAATTTAAAGCTGCACTTTTAGGATGGAGGCGTTTTAGGATTTGTCATGTGAACTAAGTGAATTACGGCTAATGTTTGTGTGCACTAGTTTCATTACACCATGTTTTTTATGTTGTTAAGTGCCAACTCTTATCTGAGACCAATGTTTGGCTTCTTTCCATTACAAGTTAAAATGTAATACTGCATTTCAAAATCTACACCAAAACATGTGGAGACTGGTCTTCAAACTAGGGCTGAATGATTTTGGAAAGATGTCTAGTTGCATTTTTTATCTTTTTAGGAATGTTTAAAAATATGACCAATTATGTTGTTTACTTGGCACAGAATAGTATGTTACTTAAAAGGCCCTCTACCTGATTTTTTCCCTCATGTATTTTTGAGCAAACTTTGTCTTGCCCCAGTACATATTGATTGTATGAGCAGCTCTTCGGGTGTCAAAATAAGTTCACTGTGTACTGTCTGCATCTAAACATGAAGCATTTTATTGTCAGATAATCAGGAAGTGTGCGTTGTGCATGCTTGTTGTTAGCATTACCGTGACGGCAAAAGTCAGCTCTGGCATCAAAGTTGAGAAAAGCACGTATAAACTCATTACAGTGAATAATTAGGATGCTCGGAATGCATAAGGAAAGTGACGAATAACTTTGGACCACTGCAAACTGTCTTTAAATACACTGAAAATCAGGTATACAACTTTTAAAAACTGCTGTGTTAGCAATTTGAAATTTGTCACATAGGTAAAAGGTAAAATCTAAAACCTGAAAAGGTTTTCTGATGGAGGGTCTGCCACTCATAGACATACAATTAGTAGTAGGCAGATCTGTTGAGAGGTCACCCTACTTATATGATTATTATTATCATCAGCGCATGTTTGAGCAATAAAAACACCTGCGATTAAAGAAAACATTATTCGTGTGTCAGTTATAATCTATGACACCCATGCATCATTGTTATATTTTGACATTTTAAATTGCAATATTCATCTAAAACAACTTAAAAGAAACAAGCCCACTGATTTTTGGGCTGGAAAATTGCGGGCCCTATGGGAGCCGATGTCACCGCAAATATCATCACAACAAAAGATTTTTTGTTTTCATTTGTGCCAAAATGGCTATACAATGCTGCCGAACTCTACATGTATCACAGATTAAGAAAATAAAACTGGAGAACGAAGTACAGAACAGTGGGCGTGTGCTGTGGTGGTGAAAGCGGGGCCAGATCGGAGCAATGACGTCTTGAATACAGGAGAATAAAGATGACTCAAACATGCAAGAATCGCTCTAAATCCGACTTTGAGAGGATAAATGAGAAGGGAAAACTATTACAACATGGTTAAAAGCTCTAAAAAGTCGATTTTGCAGAATAGGTCTCCTTCAATAAATGCAATTTAGGGAAGTTTAACAGACCCTTCCAGGAGAGACATCTTTATATCAGGCCCAGGCTGTGTGCGCAGCTTTTCTAAATGCTCCATTATATTAATTTTAATGGGGCAGCAAAGTTTTTGTTAATTTGTCCATCTTAATGCTAGATTTAATAAAATTTGAATTACTCTATAGTAGGTCTGCACAATATGAGATAAAGATGCGATATTCGGCAACTATGATTGGTATTGCCAGGATGATATTATAGCGATATTTTAATAATAAGCAATAAGTTTAGCAACATGAAAAAAAAAATAGTATAGTCTACAGGTCAAACAAAACCTCAGGAAAATCATGACTCGAACTAGTCTATTAGATACGTTCAAAATTCCTGTCATGAATCACTTTTGTGTTGTTGAGATATACTCATTTTTTTGCGTTATCGATTACAGCGGTAGCAAATACTGTGATTTTTTTTTGCCAAAGATTGAGCTGCAACAGCCCAACTACAGAATAGTATTGTCAAAAATAAGATACTGATCAATACTAAAACTAGAATCAAAACTAGATACTCATCTGAGCAGGTATCAATACTAAAAAAGTCACATGAACAGGACAGAAATGAACCTTTCCTGATAGCTTTAGAATGATTCTTGAGCTGTATCATAGACTACCTGGACGACTGAGGGATTTCACAGATGTAAGTCCACATGGTAATATAAAAGAAAGTTGCATGATTTAATGTTGAAAATCTCATTCTATTGTCGAAATAAAGAGTGCTTTTTATTATCATCGTGGTATTGTAATCGGTACTGAGCATCAAAATCGAGTTTGAAATTGTAGTATCGCGATGACACTACTAAAGAGACAGCAGTAGTCTTACTTGAGTACATTTTGGCCAGTCCATCCACCTCTGCAACCCTGCACCATTCAACTACCACACAACCAGTTTTAGAGCCATCCACCCAAAATAATCTTAACAGACTCGCATACGAGGCATTTTGTCGTCTTTCTCGCTTTACCTGTGGTTTCCTCGCACCAGAATCAACATGTCGACAGGCCAAACGAGCGCAGCAGCACATAAACTTTCGCACAACTCGTCTCCAAAAAAGTGAAACTCCGCTGCCAAAGCTGACAGATGGTTTCTACGTTAGCTTTTGGACGTTTACGCGCAGATCCGAGTGCGCTGCTTTCACCCAAAATGTCGTTATTGTCCCGGGAGTCTATAGGCAGCAGACACACCTCCGCGGCTCTGTATATGGCTGTCCGCTCGTTACATAACTGAGCCTAGTTTCGAACCAACTTACAGTAAACATGAGCCTATAAGAGGAGTGCAAAGCCAGGGTGAAAACTGTGTTCATGAGCAGAAATATGCATTTAATAAACATCTTACCGGTTGAAAAGTCTAGCACGCAGCTTGCTAGTGGGAGTTAAATGCGGTTAAAACAGCAAAAAGCACAGTTTTAAAAGGGGTTTTCGCACCAACAGGTTGAGAGCTCAGTGACACGTGTGGCCAAACTTCTGTGCAGCCCCCCCTCCGTCGCCGTTCCCCTTTCCCCGGGCCTTTACAGCGGTCCCGCGGGGGTGACAGCTCCACAAAGTCCGATCAAACTACCCCCAGAGCCCCGTAGGCCACTGCGAACCACGCAAAGCCCCGGTAATGCCCCGACAAATGCAACTTGTAAGCGCTTTCCTCGCAGTTAGCATCCGCCGCGCTAGCCTGCTAAGTTGGCGAAGTTAAGTTGGGACTGGCCACCGAAAAAAGTGTGTCGGCTCGGTGGAAACGGGTCAGATCGGTGCGGAAGCGAGGCAGAGCGAGAACCGGGGGAGTTGTTTACCTGCCGAGCCCTCTGGAAGGCGTCTACCAGGCCGTCGGACTTGAGCGCCGGCTGGTTGATCGAGGCCTGTCCCTGCACCAGCTCCGCCATCACAGCGCCACTAGCCTGAACCGTTAGCCGTTAGCCGGATTAGCCCGAGCTGCTAGCACTGCTGAAGCCGAGAGCAGAGATAGGAGCACGAACAGAGCGCCACTCCGCGTGTAAGATTTAGGTCATGGTTAGTCACTATTTAGGTACATTTTTCGGATTTTTTTTTACAAGTTTTGCTGCAGTTGAAATTATATACCAGACTAATTTTGATAGATTTGAGGTTTAATTATGAATTTGAAAATTTATTGACAAAACAACAGGAAAACTTAAGTCCAATTTTATTAGAAAATGGATAATTTCTTCAGATAATTTGGCCTTTTTAATATGAACATTCCCTGTTCTTTTCTTTCCAAAAGTTGAGCCTACTAATCAACAATACTAAAAAGGATAAATCATATATTTTCATCATATTTTAATAACACGTGCAAATGTTTTGAATCCTGACATGAATAAGTTGATTTTTTTTAATACAGTATAATGACTTTTCCCATCAAATATATTTTTACGTCTTCTGTAGCTAGGTAAAATGCATATATTTTGGTCTGTTATCACTTCATACCAGACGTACATTTTTATTTAGGATATTCATTTTTATTTTATTTTATTTTATTTTTTCATACACAAGCAGACTTTTGGTAAATTTTGATATATATGCGCAAAATAGCGTGAACAAACTAAATGTTCTGGGTGAAATATGGGAACATATATTGACTTAAACGGACGTATTTTGGGACGTGGTGGTAGAGTGGCACCTCCTGTCGCCTGTCCCGATCTGCGCTGTCAGCTGTTGGATTCCTCCGTTTCCGCTTCCTCGTTCAGTCACGTGGTCTAGAGATCCACAGGTGGAAGTTTACAGGAGTTCACTTTGTTCCATTTAACTTTATTGGCCTTTATTTACAAGTGGGGAAATAAACATGACATGGTTGCAGTTATGTGTTCAGTACAATAGCTATGTCTGCAGAGAACTATGTTAAATCTCAGTGTTTCTCCTAGTGTTGTCACGATACTAAAATTCTCGATTTTGACACTAAGGAATAGACTTGATACTCAATACCTATTCCGATACCACAATGATAATAATAATTATGTAGACAATAAAATATGATTTTCAACATTAAATTGTAGTACTTTCTTTTATGTTACCATGCGGTCTTATTGTTGGGTTTCAGATGACATCACAACATTCTATAGGTCAATAATATTTAATATAGATGGGAGCAGCTAAAATGATAAATTCGTAATACAGTGAGTTCTAGGGTCCAATTGAATCATAACTTTATTTAGGTCAATACTCCTGTTTATACTCCTTATAATTTAAAGGGCCCATATACGTATACGTATATGTTTTCTGATTTATGTTATAATGTTGTATCCTCATCAAAAACATTCCTGGAGTTGTGTTTTGTTTCATTCACACATTTTTAACACATAAACCCTACATATTTAGCCTGAATTCTTCTCTCAAACAGGAAATAAAACCTTGTGATGTCATGTGGTAATACAGGAAGTGCTCCACTGTGTTTTTAAACTCCATACACCTTCACTCGAATCATTTGGGTAATTTCAGCCCTGGAATTGCCAATCTCTACTGAACAAAAGGTAAAAGGAGCTGTTAACTTGAAAACTACAGTTTCATAACATTACAAGTGGGAACAGAGCATTTTGAGCT
>KN478285.1:0-18723 GCA_000787095.1 Periophthalmodon schlosseri | reverse complement strand
TTCATGGACTGCTGTTGTGCACACGTTTTGTTGACGAGTCTGCTTTTGTCTCAGCAGGTAAACATGCCCTATGTCATGATCCCAGCATTTCACCCAAACACACAGCCCCTGCCAGTGACCTCTGACCCTCAGATGACCCTGCCGCTGCAACCGATCCCATGCAAGCCAAGTGAGTCCTTCTCCCCTCATAATCAATTTGCATAATGGCTCTTAAAGATGCTGTTCTGTTTTTAAAAACGATAAAAATTAAGTACTAGTTCATATTGAACAGTTTGCAGTGGTCCAAAGTTATTCTTCACTAATCTATCCACTATCCATTCCGAGCATCCTAATTATTCACTGCGATGAGTTTATAAGCGCTTTTCACAACTCTCAGAACAGACTGGAGTTTTTCCTGTGATGGTAAGGGTAACAGCAACTAGCATGCTAACGCACACTTCCTGATTATCAGACAATATGTTATTTTATAATTAGATGCAGACAGTGCGTAGAGGACATATTTAGAGCTCAAGAACTGCTTATGCAATATATCTATACTGGGGACAAGACGAGGGCTACATTCACTAATGCAAAGACATAGCTTCTCTTGATTTTCAGTGCGCTCGTTTGTCTCTCAAGGTTGCTTTGTTTTTTTCTTCAGTATGAGAACTTTAGGGTTATCAGCTCTTTCATGGGGTATTCTTTTCGTACACTATAAAACAAAAGGGTAAACATTCAACTCATCTAAGATTTTTCTTTTATTTGAAGGCCAAAGCCCCTCTGAAAAGTTGTTGCCATATGCAGCTCTATTAACTACGCACTCTTCGGAATGTCCTCCTTATCTTCTCTTCTCAAATCGTATTGAGGAGAGACTTAAACGCACTTCAACTCAAGGCCTGTTTTATGTATAATGGGAAGCATTGGTGAGACACAAACGTAGACTCAAGCCGAACAATGGCGATGATGGTAGCTTTCACTCTTGTACAGTTAGCAGGCTATAAAGGGCACAGCTCAGAGAGGCATAGCTTTGTGCTGTCAGCCTTTCACAAGACTTAAAAGCTCCTTCTCTCTGACCTCGTCGTCTCCTCTCTTTTCAAACCAAAAACTCACAAGGCCGGTCTTTAAAACATTGTAGGCGTAATTTAAGGATAGCCATTCATTCGTGTTTTATATTTCAACAAATGCCATTTTGTGAAAGAGCTCCCTCACAGATATGTATAGAATGAAAAAGTAGAGGTTTGTTGGTACAATGGGAGAGGTTAAGATGACAATAAAACCACAATAATGAATAGTGAAGAGGTTACCTGTAGGTTATGTTGTTTTAACTGACATAATGATGGGGATCAGCATTTCTGTTGAGACGGATCCTTTGAACATTCAATATCTGAACAAATGTTTTTGCAACTTCAGGAGAGGACACAATATGATCACTTAAAGGTACACTGTGTAACTTTTCTGGTGATGCCTACACCAGCTGCTATATTTAGCATTTCTTCAATTACATGTCTTTTATTGCTCATTGAGAAACATGCGTTCTTGCTGTAAGTGGGGTCAGCTCTCCACAGATCTGACCTGTAACTTTGCCTGGTGGGCTCACCTGCTTGTCTTCTTGGAGATGAGCTTAATGCCATACTGTGGGACATTCCAGGCAAAGCTGTAACATCTCCATGGGGACAAGAATGTGTCAGACCAGAAAAGTTGCATAGTGCACCTTTTAACAATTGTGTTATATGTTGGGGCAACTAATGACATCATTACTTACTTTGTCACGGCTTCACACAAGTTCAGTGGATCATGTCTGATAAAAGTATTCTAAAATAAACCCTTACAATTCACTTGAGAGGCACTGAATGTTTGTATTCTGCTCTTTAAGCTTAAACCACAACTACTGATCAAACAGTTGTTCCATTGCTACTGCAGCAAACAAAAGCCTGTTTGTTTTTTTAATTTGCTTTTTGTCATTGTTGTGCAGCTGTGGATTACCCCATGCAGCTGTTACCAAGTCCTCACCCAGCACCCAGCAAGAGAGGCAGCGGCTCATTCAGACAGGTACATACAACCACCAGGGCTCAATGCAAGAGCGCTCACTCCAAAGATACACACATACGTTAAATGCACACAAATCTAATACTGAGAGAGGGCAACAGTGTGTGTGTCAAAGCGGTGCTCAGACTAAACAGATAATAGTACTTTTCTGGTATTTTGGAGCTGAAAGCTTTTTGCAATACGCCACACCCTCTGTTCAAAGGTTTGACAAGTGCGCTGCCGTGTGTGTGCCGAGTGTGTCCTGTTTGCACGGCTGCTTCTCAAGCGGAGATAGACCAACAGAGCTTAAGTAAACAAAAGGGAAGAGAGGATGAGGTGAGCACCAAGACAAAAGGACTGAAATGCTACAAAGGTGTGACAGATGTGCTCAAACATGCCAAATCTGCTGTGCATAACTGCAAGACACGCACGCCCTTGCCCTTTGCAGTTCAGCCTCTGTGTGTGTGTGTGTGTGTGTGTGTGTGTGTGTGTGCATGGCCCCAGCTCATCTGCTCTCACTGTATGTGTAGGAAGCCAGTCAGCCATTGAACCTGACCTCCAAACCCAAGGGGATGGAGCTGGGGAAGACACCCAGTCCTCAGGCTCTGGAGCTGGGCACGCTGGGGCTGCCGGGGGCCTACAGACCCAGAGAGCACCCAAGAGAAGTGTCCCACAGCCCACCCCGGTCTGCGCTCAGTGAGTCCACATTAATACCCACACTACATGTGCAAAGTTTATGTAATTGCAGAGATCACTCAGAGTAGATAAATTGGGAATACTGGTTGGAAAGGGAAGGTCTTCAAAAAAATCCAAGGACCATAGCAAAGCAGTTACGTGGGTACTTAAATTAATAAGAACTTTTCCAAGTTAAGTGTGTATGCTACAAAAATGCTTTTACTGACAGGGGATTGACCTCTTGATTCAAAAACCTCAACTATATCATTGATGATTAAGCAAGAGATTGAGAGATGGTGAAGCAGTCTAATTACCCAGTCCTACTTTTTAACCTGTTTTTTTTTCTTTTAGTAGCCATATTTTATTATTTGGTAGAGAATTTTTTTTTTTTTTTCTAAAAGTGTTGGAATTGAATAGATAACATATTTTATTCACAATTCCCTGTGCAATATATACTCTTAGTTTTTTAACATTTTATGCATCTCTATTGTATTCCCTAAACAATAAACAACTTGAATAATAGCTATACTGTCCTCTATTATGCTCCTACAATAAAGCACTCTTTCTCTTTTATAAATGTTCCAAAGTATTATTTCCCATTGTGCTGGATCCTATTTATCCAACAGGTTTCCTTGGAGATGGAGATGTTGTGACCCAGGCCATCCATGACGCTCAGCAGTTGTTGAGGAACCACGGCAAAGACACCAGGGACAGCGGCGGAAAGACGGTAAATGTCATGTCCAAACAGTATCTCACTTTACTCACATAGTCTATTAGTAGGACTGGGGGCATAAAATGGAGACATCTGACATCTTATCTCATCAGTCTTGGAGTTTATTTAGCGACACCAGAAGTTTAGGGTTACGGGAAGTGGTTTAACGGTTGTACTATAGCATGGGCCGTGTCATTAACAAGCACAAGTCCATTACCACAGCTGATAGTTGATACTGTTTGGAGAAAGTTGTTTGGAAATGACAAGGAACTTTGGCATCTTGGGTTTCCATTTTGGGGTTCCAGTGAGACAGCTGTTTGTTTAGGATCCTCTGTCAGACAAGGAGATCCTGGACAATGCGTTTTAGTGGTGTTGTATCAAAGTCTTAGTATAGGTTTGCAACATTAACAACTGAAAACTGTCTTGTTCTGTAACCATTTGTTGAGGATGAGGTGTTGAAGAAAAAATATGTGTAACAAGCAAGGGTATCAATAGGACAATGACAGTTGAGATATATATGTCCAAAATGCATACTATCCTCATGGTGTAGCAATATACAATATATTGAATAAAAACTTGCATTATAGTTTACATTATTGATTGATTGATAAAATGCAAAATTGTCATTCAGCATGCTCAAATACATGTATAATGATTGTAGATTTGTGATGATTACTTTCACAGCTCCTCTCTGGTATACAGTTATTGCATAGTGTTTTGGTTTATGTGCTTCTTGGCGTCTATTCTCGTCTTAGTTTTCATTCTTGGAGGTGAAGCTGCCACTCTTGGAGCAGCTGTGTGGCAACCTCACAAAGCCACAAAGGCCTTGGTGGCAGAGAGTGAGCCACCTGCCCTGTGTCATTGTCCAGTCTGTCCTGTCTGCTACACACACAGCTCTGCATCCCTCTTTAACACCTACAGACTGGACTGACCTATTTTGGAAATGTGCTTCCGCCATTGGAATAAATAATAATTTACAAGACCATTGCTGTTTAATAGCTTTGCAGATTTCTATTTGTTCCCATCATCTATCACTCGTCTCCTTCACCTTTAGTCCAGGGTACAATAAACGCCATTCTTTTTGTTCCCACTTCCTTTCTTTGCATTTACAGCTCTCTATTTAAACACAGCTGATATGCCAAGTGTGCCAGTCCTTTACCTTAAATAGCTCCTGTGTGACACATGGCTGCCTATGATCAGTGGGTCATCTCTTTTACAGTGCTCCACATTCAAATGGCCTGTGTGTGCATATGTGTGAACATGTGTGTGCTGCACATGACCGCTTCACCTGTCTGTCTCTGTATGTGCAGGAATACAAAGAGCCCCCTCTGAGTGAGAGAGTACCTCAGGGTGAGCGCAGTGACGACAGGCAGCCCACTGCTGAGGACCACCATAGCAGTGACTCCGATGGTACGGCCTGCACCTCTAGACTCTAGGGTTCACTCTTCACTGATTGTATGTATCTAACCACATAAAAAAACAATTGTTTCACCACTAGTACACTAGAGCCTTCACTGGTTGTGTTCTAGCCATTGCTTGGTAAATTTTGTGTTGTGCTTCTTATTAATCATGGGTGGACCTCTATCAAAATATAAAACTTTTTTTTTGTAATGGTTTAGACCTGCGATACAACTCTAGTATTACATGGTATCAGACTGAACCAAAAAACAAAAAAACACTGGTATTTCCCATCGACAGGGCTCAAACAATCAATTTAACTTGTGCCAGCAACACTTTAATGTGAGGTGTAACAAGCCCTCAAAACTGTAGCCCTTTCACAGGATGTAAAAATGAAAGCTTTGGTTGTTTAAAAAATAAAACAAAGAATTAATCTCAGGAAGAGTTCACGTACAGACGCCTGTGGGTAAATGTGGTATGCGTATTTTTGGCGGGTCTCTCTCCCAATCCGGTGCTCTGGTTTGATTGTAGCCTTGTTTCTGTAGGAGCTCAGCCCGCACCAGGCAGCTACCCTGAGGCGCGACCTTCTGCCTCCTCCGGCCACATCAAGAGACCTATGAACGCATTTATGGTGTGGGCCAAGGACGAGCGGCGCAGGATCCTCCAGGCCTTCCCCGATATGCACAACTCCTCTATCAGCAAGATCCTGGGTGAGCAGGGCGGCACACGGGCCTATTCTGAGATAGTGCAACACGAGATTCGGACCAGCCACCTGCCTCTTCTACACACACACACATACATACACACATACATACACACACACAGGGCTGTCTCTGGGCCAATCATGTGCATTCCATTCTATTGTGCTGTGAGCAACCACCATTCAGGCTGACACACAGAGGCCGACATGCACACACACATCCAGACTAATTACACTGAATGAATCTACGTCAGTACTCCGTTTAATGTTGTGCAACTCACTGTGGAGGAAAAGGGTAGAGACCATTCGCACAGTTCTGCTAAGAGACATTTTGTTTACCATAGGTCTGGAAATGACAAGACTTGTAGAGCAGTCATTCCCAACCTGGGGATTCTTAGGGGGTCAGCATGGGCTCTTGGAAAAGAATCGAAACTAGATATTGATGAATGGGATTGCATGTTAATTGCGTCTGTAAATAATCTTTATTGTTCTATAACATTTATATTAACCAGAAAATACAAATGTGTAATGTAAGAGTGTAGCTTTCAGATAGAAGGATGCTGGGGTCAACACTTACAAATGTATCCACGGGTAAAATGGAGACTAACTGCTATAGAGTATATGTTTTTAAAAAAAATGGTTTAGGGTGGTGTTCAACTGTGTAAAGAAGTGGACTAAGTGACTGTGATGTCACCCATAGCGTCCAGCTCCCAAATGAAGCTCATCAAGGCTAGCATTTGGGGTTTGGAGCAGAGTTCCATTTTTGGAATTCCGACCGTGACTATCATAGCAATCAAAGAGCCAATCTGGAGCGAGGCTGTTGAATGTAACTCCCCTTGCTGCCTGCACCACTGTTTGGCAGGGAGCAAGCACTTGGCAACAGGTTTGATTGACAGCGTTGCTAACGCTAGTGGGAGCGACCTTGGTTATTAATGCTCATATCATAATTTAGGGACAAAATAGTGAAAATAAAAACGGCAGGATCATGTAGCATTAATACGAACAATTTAAGACTAAAGTGATGAGGCTGATAGCAGCAGTTGGAGACGTTTTTTTCAATAGAAAGTAAATTGGAGCCAGAGCCGATGGTACTGGAAGTGCGCCCATGCTCCTGGCTAGCAGGTTAGCTATGTCCATTTATACATACAGTCTATAGTCTATGGGTTCAACCTGCTGGCATTAGTGGGTTGAGCTACTGTCTGCAATAAGTTCAGTGTAATGGAAAATACTTGAGTTGGGGATTTTATAATTTTATAGATGTATTCTAGAAGAACTGGACATTTTCAGAGGCTACGAAAAATCTGAAGAAAAAAGTCTGCCTTTATACCAGTGTGATTTATATCTTTGCTCCCCGCAGGCTCCAGGTGGAAGTCCATGTCCAACCAAGAGAAGCAGCCGTACTATGAGGAGCAGGCTCGGCTGAGCAGGCAGCATCTGGAGCGTTACCCTGACTACAAATACAAGCCCCGGCCCAAACGCACCTGCATCGTGGAAGGCCGGCGCCTCCGCGTCGGGGAGTACAAGGCCATGATGAAGAGCCGGCGGCAGGAGCAGAGGGGCCCGTACACACACAGGTAAGGAGCAGCTAGGCTAAGCAATGTGAACGCAACAAATGCATTAAAGAGAAGTGTCTTACTCAAAACAATTCCACATGGGCTATGGGTACCCGTGAGCACAAATATCAAATGTCAATCAATACCAACCAACATTTTATTGAAGGTGTACTACAAATATTTCATATTACATGAACACATTTTGATAGATATGTTGCAGTCTGTATAATTTATGTATAAATGCACCAGATGTGTGTATAATTTAAATATTGTGATGAGTTAGGTTGATTTAGTGGCAATAAAAATTTAATTTGCATCAGAACCAATTTTAATCACATTTGGCATCCCTTTGAAAAGATTTTCTCAGTCGTGAGAAAGGTTATTATGAATACACATTTAGCATTGCCTTGAATTCATTTTCTTCAAACCGGAGTTGCAAAGTGCTTGAACATTGAAGTATAACTTGAGCTAAAGTAGTGACCTCAACAAACCTAAACAGTGTCCCATATTTTTAATTGAGTGTATCTAAGCTTAATGTTGCTGGAAAAGTTGGCCTTCCACCACTAATAAGACTTGAAATCTCATTTTCATCTTTGCATCCTCTTCTTTTCAGCCAAACAGAGCCACAGCAGATCCACTACCCACATAGTGAAGGCCAGTACCACGGCAGTACAGGTCCTGTCTCCGTGGCAACCATGCCCTTCCACCCAGTGCTGCTGGAGCACTACCTGCCCCAGGTTTCCTCTGCTGGACGGAGAGCAGAGGTCCCTGTCAAGCCCCCGCCCCCCATGTCCCGGGACAGGGACAGAGAGAGGGACCCCAACCCTTACAGCGAGGGCGAGGAGAGCGATGGAGGAGAACGCAGTGAGGGGGAACTAGTGCTCCTAGCAGACTGAGAGGGGGAGGTACATATGATGCTGTATAAAATAGGGGCAAAAGGGCACTTGATTTGGCAAGTGCTCACCTTTTGGAACTTAAGAGATTTTTAACAAAACATTTTAACTAACATTTTACCTGTACAGACAACGATAAATCAAATCTCAACAGAAGGGGAATCAGAGGACACTGCTTTTATTACTTTTCACTATTAAGCATTGGTTGGTTAACATTTTTGTTTTGTGTTTTGCACGTGTTTGGCTGTAGCATCCAAAATTTCAAGGCTTGGGTGACCACATCCTATAGACAGCAGGCAGTTGTTTGTAGGGCTAACAGTTAAGAGACATTCACCCAGAGACAATCATTAACTCACTTAAAACCCACTCAAGATAATTTGGACAATTTCATGACTACACTTTTCTTTCCAAAAATTGAATTGATTTTATTCATGCACTTATAATTTTTCTATGCTGAATAGTTGCAATAAAAACATTTGCATTGGTCCTCTCTGTATAAGAGGTTCAAAGTTTTTTTTTTCCCCCTTGGAACAGCAGTGTAACTTTTCTAAGGTGGAGAAATGTCACTTTGATGCTGCCCTCTTGTGGTTTGGAAATGCAGTACAATATTGTTTCCCCAAATGCACTTAACTGTTGACAGCTGAACTTCAGGTCCAGTTAAAAAGGCACATTGTAGTCTCCCTCACCGTTCTTGTCCTGTTTTTCTGTAAATGCTGTATTTGTGTATCACTTTGTTGGTGTTTTTATAATTGTTTACTCTTTGTGTTTTATTGATTGACCTCAGACCAGTTTTTCTGTCACTATGATGTACACAATGTCCTACGTTTGAGGGAATATCTTATCTGTATTTTTGTACTTATTCAAAGATTTCCCTCGACCATTTCCTTCAGTACATTTGTTACCTTCTATAGACTGAATAAGGGGTGGACGACCCACAAACACGTGTTGGTTACATGTTTTACAACTAGTTCACAGGAAGGACTGTTTAGATATGCACAAGGCACTACTTGAAAAATGCTGGCTACTCCTGAACCATGTCAAAGTGATGCTGAAAAACATTAGGCGTTCAGTGTGTATAGTAACCCATTATCAAGCCGGTTAAGGGCTCTGTAGAGTCTGCCTTTATATCTGAAGCTGGTTGTATTGGAACTGCTATGTTATTTTAGTAGAGACGCTCCCAAAGCCACTAGTCACACCCCTGCTGATGTAAATACAGAAGAAAGAAGAGACTATATTTTGTTTATAAGAGCCAGTGTAATTTAAAGTTGTACATTTGTTTTCAGAGTTGTTTTTTCCTTGAAAACCAATAAATTGGTTGTTTTACTAACTGGATATGTCATTGTGGTGTTCTTGATATCAGAATTTAAACGTCGAGTTTCAGGTTACAAACCCTTATTTGATTGGCCTGTTGTGTTAATGGAGGGGGGAAATGGGAAAACTACCTGTATGAATGATTTTTGAGGTATGGTCTAATCTTAATTCATATTATCCTTTTTCTTTCACATATTCATATTCTTGTTTCTGTCTAAAAGGTGTGAATCAAGACTTTAAGTGGTTCAAGTATTTAATGTTCAGGTCTCGATAAGCAGCTTATTTTTGAAGTGAGATCCAGAAAGGATGATCAAAACATGGAACAAAACAAAGACAGATTTTGGTTTCATACTTAATGGAAATATTTACTGACAGCTGTTAAACTTATTTTGTGACTCCTACAGACATGTAGGAGTCACCGTACAGAGTGCTCTTCATAGTAATCTTGCAGTATTTACATGGTCCATCTCCCTCAGTCCGGCTCACTCAAGTACATGGTCTCACAGCTCAGTTCAGTCAAAGCATTACAAAATGATCAGCATTAATAACAATTCTGTATACAGTGTCTCATAATTAAGTTAGTACATTCTCAAACAAAAATATTGTAACTGCAAAGCAAACTATTCAGACAATAAGTTGAAGTCACACAATAAATAAAGCATTTTTCAAGTAGACACTCTTCAATGGCTTGTATGGAACTTGAGTCCAGCTACAAGAATGCTGTTACCTTAAAGCAACTACAATCTCTCTATTGGTCTCATAATTGTTTTATTAACTTCATTTTATTTTGGTCTTCACAAATTCACCCTCTTCGTATTCAAAAGGTACACTATGTAACTTTTCTGGAGGAGGGCCCCACCTGCTTGTGTCCATGGAGATATACAATTTCTTTGCCTAAAATGTTCTACAGTTCCCCAACTTATCTTTCTCCATGGAATCAAGAAGGTCACTTTATTCCAAGAGCATTTTAGCAAAAACACCTGCAATGTAAGATGCAAAAATATATTGCTATACTGTGGAACATTCCTGTCAAAGCAATACGATCTTCATGCAAACAAGCTGAGGCTGAATCTCAAATTATTGATTACATAACGTTTCACACTTGAAATATCATCGACAGTGCAAAGAGAAAGCAAACTTGAGAATCAGCTTGCAACAGATCACTTGAGAATAAACCTTTTAGACCAGTAAAATGAGCTGCTAATGTTTGTGCCAATCTGGACTTTTTGTTCCACATTGTGAAAGAATCACTGCACCTTCTATGTCCATATCTCCATGTCCATGTCTTTCTTTACATTTAGTTGCCGTTATTGTGATGATCCATCCTACTTTTGCCAATGTAATCTATAAAGCACCAAAAGCGTTTTAAACAAAATGCACAACTGACGCCAGGCTGAAAATACTGCAGCTACTAATGTCAGTCATCTGATGTCCTGTGCTAGAGCCTGAAACATGTCAATTATTCAAATGTCCCGTTACTTGAGACAAGCAACAAAAGACAAAGCTGAGAGCTCAGCGACTCCCCCTGCAGGTAAAACATAGACTAACCATTGGACAGATATACAAAATGTGATTTATGGATAATTCTACTAACTTTTTTCTTTATGATGTACTCCCTGATTTTGTAAAGTAGTACACTAAGAGGATCTATATATAATTTTATTTTAATGAAATATGTATTTTATAAGTAGCTGCTCATATGCACAACTATTTGGATCTGTATCGATAAATGGATAAATCCAGGGGCAGTGTGGTGGCAGAGGTGAGGAAGGTTAGGATTTTTCAAAAGCTCCGAAACGTTTGATGGAAAAGTTATCCAAGCGTATGTGGTGAGCATAAGAGTCAAGTAGGTGGAAAAACGTCCATGCAGAAATGGACATAAGAGTTAAGCTATTCAACCAGACTCAGTAGAAACAAGAGATTCTGAACGCTGATGAAAATGATAAAGACCAACTAACTACATACCTCATGGGTGACTGTACAGTTCGGAACATGAGTTTGACTTGAAGGCCAGTGGTTCATGTGTACAGGTGAATCACATGGAACATACTACTGCTACTTCTAAAAGTGTATAACAAGAGCAACAAGCAATCTTATTTAGAATTGGGTGCATTTTAAAGTCATGTAATGTTCATTAGGATCAGCAGTACCTGCTTCATCTATAACGATCAATACAGGAAAAGCTACTGAAAAAATTACAGTTGAGGTTCTGGTACCAAAAACCAGGTATTATTCAAGTACTGATACCTATAGTAAGGCTGGGTACCTTTAAATTTTTAAAGATAGTGATTTCTTTACCCATACCTGTCTCTGTAGACAACAATTTCACTGTAGTGCACAATAAAAATCTCAGATTTCACATTTGTTAGCAGCAGCGGTTTGCACTAAACAAGTAAGTAGACACAAGTCTTAGAAGTAGATTCACTGCAATAAACCAGCAGATCCTAACACTTCCCAAGACGGAAGCAACTACACAGAGAAAAGTCTGCACAGGTTTTGGTCACAGCCTGGGACACAGTACAAGAGTCTGTGGCCTTACACTGACTGTCATGAGTTGTAGGACAGTTTAGTCCCTGTACGACAGCTTAGAGTGCCACAGACCTGGTTCAGCTGCCCAAAGAGGGAGTGCAGGACAGATCGGTCCAGACAAACTAGATGATACACATTCAACCATACACATTCAACCATACACTCACTCAAAAGTTTGAAAATTTGACTTGGAGCTGACTTACAGAAATAGAAATTAAAAGTAGCACTTGCAGAAGAAATGCCAGGTTGGTCCAAATCATAAAGTCCAATTACAATCTCTGACCCTCAGAGTCAAGTCTCTAACTTCAGCTGTTTAAACTTATTCTGGGACCTGAAGCGCCATCACTCCTGGTTTGGTCTTGAAGTACTGGTTGAAACGTAGAACAGCATACCTGAAAAATCCAAAGAAAAAATAAATTACAAATACTAACTAACTTTTTGGCTGCTGGATTCACTTAAATATTCAGTCATAGGAGACACAGGATGGGAAACTGGCACCAGTGTGTGGCCGGAAGTCCAGCAGAAACTAATGAAATGTAATATGTCCTGCTTTTAGGGTTTGGAGTTTCACTCTTACTGACAGAGGCCATTCACTTACACTCATCACTCATATTAGGACCCACACAGAGGGGGCCGACGCTCAGTAACAAACACAGATGTGAACTTACCCGAGAAAGTCAAAATCTATGGAGGAGTACTTGGCCTGGATCAGAGCCCAAAATCCCCAGAAGAAGTGAGATGCCTAGACAGTAAATGTAAAATGGCAATTAGATTGTGTGGACTGAAGACATTATGTCAACAATGCCCCCACTGACTAAAAATGCATATACATACAAAATATAAATGTAGATAAATATAAATGTTTCCTAACTAAATTATACTCACATTACAAAAGAATGTGGATTTCACACCAATTTCACATCACACCATTTTCACATTAACATAATTTCTCTATTAAGCCCAGACAAAGACACTCAGGTGTCAAAAAGCATAGTTAGTGTTGTGATGACAGTAAAATTTCAAATTCAGTTTTGATAAGGAATAGGCTCAATAGTTGGCATAGATTTCTAAATAAGAAAATGTAATGTAATGTAATGTAATGTAATTTTCAACATTACCTTACATTACCATGTGACATACGCAAGTTCTGATAAAGCTTCTGACCACTCTAAAACTATTCAGGAAAGGTCAAATACTATATGTTACAAAAAAAAAAAAAAAAAGTGTGATTTTTTGTAGTATCGATACTTGCCCAAATGAGCATCTAGTTTTGATAATACTTTTTGTATCGATTAGTATCTGATTTTCAATACTTTTCATACTTTTCAATACAAACCTAGTGCATATATATTGCCGCTCTTTTTTGCTTTTGGTCCACAAATGTAAATATAATACATTTACACAGCATGATTATATGAACAAATGCATCTACTCACCAGGGCAAACTTGTTGACCTGTACGTAAAGTGTCTCCAGTTCTGCCTGGCTGACGTCCTCACTCTTATTGGTGAAGAACTTGTAGGCCTGCAGGTACTCTCGGAGCCATTCCATCTGCATTTCCCGGCTTGGGTAGAGCTCAAAGTCAGGCTCTGCCATACCTAAACAACACTCAAACAATTCACCAATGAACACAAAAGAGGCAGAGGTACACAGACATGGTACAGGACTGCATTTGAACAAACCTGCAAACTCGTTGAAGTGGTTGCCAATGTCGAAGGCCTGATAATTGTAGCTGGAGTATTCATAGTCTATAAAGCGCACGTGACCTGAAAAAGACAAAAACAACAATCTTGACTTAAAAACTGGACTGTGTAACTATACAGAGCTGCTAGATGTACTTGCAATATACAACCCTGCAATGTTTCAACTATACACATACTTTGACTGGAGTTGGCAATGAGGGTGTCTTGCTAGATGACACAATAGCAGTATGCATAGGACTGAGTGGGAAGCACTCCACCAGGGTTAGAGGATATACCACTTAAAGGAGCAGATAAGGCCTTATAGCTTATAACTTTGGGAGTATGGACACACACTGAATGTACTTCCTGAATAAAGGCCTTCATAAGATCTGTAGACTAGAGCTCTCCAGTCAGATCCATGTATTGGGGTGATTAGTGGTGAGACAGCCTTCACAAAGTACCCACCCTCTTTGCTGTTGTAGATGATGTTCTTGCAGAGGATGTCGTTGTGGCACAGCACCACGGGGGAGCCAAGCGTGGACAGATGCTCTTTCATCCATGCCATCTCCTGCTCCAGCACTGCCTGACTAGGGACCTCCTGCTGGATCCTGGATGACACAAAAGAGGAAGAGAGTACAGAACACCTGCAGTTAGACGAGCTTTTTAGTTATTTTGCCTGGATGTCAGCTGGTGAATACTCATGAGACCAACAAGCACAGACAATAGGGCTCTGTAGGGTGCAAGGTCACAGGGACACAGCTAAAACAACAGGTTCTTAACCTCACTGGGCATCCAGCCACCTGCACATCACTATCACATTACTCAAACCAACTAGAGAGAGACCCCTACCCTAAGCAGTGTCTAATAGGCTTATGGGACTTAATCCACACACAGTCAAAGTTACAACCGAAGTAAAAACAAAGTTTCTCCACAACACAACAAAAGTTCCGCTAAAGGTTTACAGTTTCTTACACTCCTACCTCTCCAGTCTGACATAAGGTCCTGTCTCAGTCACCCAGAAAGAACAGGCCCTCTGATGAGCTGAGCAAACATCTCCTGCCCTCTGCATGCCACAGACTCCTCATTTCCAGCCTGTACTCTTGCATTTACATAGTGTTATGTACAGTACAGTTGTATAAACCACTCAGCGACTTCAGCCAAGCATTAATGTAATCTACAACATACAGGAGTAGCAGTAGCCCTGGTTATCGAACATCCTGCATACCTCCGTTACGTCTGATGTACTGCCTGTACTCATTAAACCCAAGTCAGTTATTTTCCTACAAGAGCATTTATCCTCACCAGTCCCTATAAAGCTGCCTGGTTGGTGGTGAAACGTCAGTCCAATAAATGTCCAGTCATTTAATTATTGTTGAAAAGTGTTTCAACCACCTGGATGTTTCAGAATCTCCATTGTTTCATTCTCACCAGGGGTCTCTTGTATAATGGTCTTCTGTCTTTTCTGGTTTTGTATTGGATGATGTGATAATAACTAATATACTGGTAAACTGATAAAAAAAAAAGACTGACACCATTGCCTGGGAAGTGCAAGCCATAATTTTGGTTATGCTTTTAAATAACCAGCAATACAAATTAGCAGTGGCCAGCACTATATATCGCAAAAGTATCGAAATTGTAATATTGGCTGAAGAAATAACCAATATCGCAACTAACGAAATATATGGCATCAACACCAAGGTTCTCCATCTGACAGAAATTTGCTGTTTTGTGTTTTTTAATGAAAAAGCTAGTCGTAAAGTACAAAATTACCCTTAATTCCATGCAAGTTTTTTCTATGTTAAGTTTTTATTTTTGAGAGTATGACTTGCAAAATACTTGCATAAACTGAAATTATTATTGTGTATATATTAAAATATTGGAATAATATCAAAATTGCAGTACTTAATAATTAAAGTAAAATTAACTGTCAACAACCAAACAATTTATATAGCTAGAAAATCATAACTATAAGATAATACTGTTCAAGGTTCTCAGTTCTCATAAGCTATGACAAAAAACAAGGCCACTGATAGTGAACAATTTGCACCATTATCATTGGAGGAGTGTCCCTGAACTACAATCAGAAGAGGAGCTCACCTGATATTAGATGCCTGATCAGTGAACTCTGTAGCCACCAGAGAGAAGTACTGGCGCATTTTAATCCACAGATTGGGTTTGGGGATGCAACCATTGTGTGCATGGATGGCGTGGATACGAGCCATCTCCCTGGCTATAAGTCTACAGAGTGAAGGGTCTCTGACGTCCTGTGTGCCCAGAGCGTCTCCCTCCATAAACTCATAGCAGATGCCATTTTGAAAGGTGCAGTACAGTCGGGGCGCACAGCCGTTTGCATGCAGTACCTTGTGACAGGAAAATATACTGTTATTAGAAATTACAAAGAGCTGAGAAAGTGTGCACAGAGTCATATTCAACTCATTCTCTACCTGAAAGCTTTTGAGTTCATTATCTCTGTCCACAATCAGCTCCGTCTTGTTCCCATAAACTCGCACCAGCACTACATCCTCTGGACTATGATCCACATAGCAGCCCACCAGTTTGTTTGTAGTGCCATCTTTGAAGAGCTGGAATGAATGGAAAATATTTCATTAGAGAAGATAAGGACAACTGTGGAAAGTAAGTAAAAAGTAAAGCATTGCCAATTTTGTGTTTTATGGTATTTGTCTTTTATTTTAGCCAAAGTAGTCAGGTAAGTAGTTTGTATCACCACCTCAGATAAGGGAACCCTTGTGTACTTTGTATGCGTTTTATATGCTTTTACACCAATTGTCATCATCCATAGGGAGAGGGTCACCTTGTGGAGCACAGCAGGCCCATTGGTAACATCTAGTGAGCATCTCCCAGAGCACACACCCACTCACACATGTCTGACATTCCATGCGCAGCTCACCACAAAGATGGGCGGCCAGGCATCCCCGTTATGACTATACACAAGCATGTCTCTGCTAACACATGACTGACCCATTCTACTTACTCACAATACACTCCTAAAAAACAGTAACCAGTACATTGCAGCAATAAGCCACCACACAGAAGTAAACATCCATTCATATTATCTGTCATATTCAATAAGTGTAATAGATTACACAAACAGGCCTTGGTCATCTTAAACTATGTGGAAGATATGAAACATGTTGTTCTTGGCAAGAAGTAGATATAAAGCCTTGTGTTTAGAAAGGATCAGCAGTGCTTTGGTTGGTAGAGCAGAGCAATTGTCCTTATCATGTAACACGTCGTGCTGTGATCCAAACAGTGTATTAACTACTGAAGAACACATACATTCTATGTAGGTTACTCTATGTTTAAATCCATTCTTCCTAGACCAGTACGTGTTATAAGTATGTTTGTTAATGAATGGATGCACAATACATTCAGGGACAAAGCATGTTTGGGTGGTGGTCTTTGAGAAAAAGTCTGTACATTCGCTCAGCAGCAGGTGAAGTGAGAGGGGGAGTGTACTCTGGGGATACAGGGCTGAAAGATTACACAATGTCATCCTGTAAAAACACTATTGCTTTGTTCAAACAATGAAAAATGTGAATGCTGAAACAGTCACTAACGCTGACCTGGCTGTGACATGACATCTGATCTTTTTCCAAGCAGCCTCTTGTATATTTCCACTGAAACTCTTGAGGTGCACTATGTAGCTTTTTGGCTGGGAAGTCCACCATCTGATTGTCTCCATGGAGAAGTTACTGCTTTGCCTAGAATGTTGTATGGCATTGTATCTATCTTGCATTCTGTCAATTACAGGTGTTTTATTGCTCACAAATACATTAAAAGACACGCATTCTTACTGTGAGTGGAAACACATATTCACAGGTTTGACCTTTAGCTTGGCCTGCTTGTTTCCATGAAGACAGATATGTTAAAAGTCACACTGTAGAACATTATAGCCAAAGCCATAACTTCTTCATGGAGACAATCAGGTGGCCAAGAGAAAAAATCAATAGAATGCTGTCCCAGTTTCACATGGCATAATTAAGAAATGTTTATTATTCATAACTGTACTGACTGGGCAAGAGAAGTTGGTAATGTAGCTACTATACCCTGTAAGGATCATTTGCGCTGTCTGTTTCACACATGGATGGATGTCACCGCCAGGTGCCCAGTGACACTGAAAGATGACAGGGTGGCTTGGCGCTTGCATGCTGCTATATTTGTTTAATGTCCTTACAAGAAACTAGAAATTTCCAGTGCCCTAGTGTTTTAACACAAGATATATTTCAGGATATTACAAGTACAAGATATTATAGTGCACTGGAACCAAAATGTTACAGAAGGAAAACAATATCCCATACGCCCTCCACTGCGTGTCCACCCATCCCAGCCGCACACAGCCCCTCTTGCACACTGGACTTCTAAGTGATGCTGCGGAGCTGTCATTCTTAGCTTAGCTTAGCCTACAGCTAGCTCAGGTTTTTTTTTGTTTTTTTTTTACCTTCGTTTTAACATCGCTTGTGTCCCACGCTGGTCGTAGTTCTTTTATAAGCTTCAGTGCACCTTCCGTGACGTTGTGTTCGTCCACATAAACTGGTATTTTCGTAATTGCCGGAGACCCTACGGGCACATGGATCTGCGTCTCCATTATAATTCAGCAGTTAATCTCCAAGTCCTACACGGATATTTTTAGAGCTTGGCGCATAAACACGCTGCCTAGACGTGAATGGTAGAGTAAACTATGCGCAGGTGGAGGATTGGTGGTGAGATTTGTCCTGTGAGCAGCTGTGGCGATGGAGAAGTTCGCATAAATTGCCAGGGTATGGATGCTGGTGACCGGTTTTCTTGGAGCAGTGAGACCACTTCCTCCTGCTTGGCTCCGCCCACCCAGGGATCATCCGATTGTGCCACTACCGAGCACGCCCACTATACGAGTCCCTCCGAATTTACCCGATTTACTCCGAATGTGGCCAGTGCTAAATTAAATCCACCAGTAGAGAGCAGTAGAGGATGGCTGACAGTGGCTGACAGTGGCGTAGCTCCATGGGTTAGGGTTACATGCGCGCTCAAAATCGGATCATTATCAGATTTTTTTTTGTTTGTTTTAAGACTATTCAAATGAGATACAAACTGCAAAATCGTCTGATTTCTTTCTGATAATAGTCCATCTGATTACTGACATCAGATTTTGTGGTTTGCATTTCATTTAAGTAATCTTAAAGGTCCAGAAATGGGGATAATTTTTGCTGTGCATGATACCGCAGCTGAATGACATTTTTTCGAATTGAAAAAATATTGTAATTATTGTT
>JACM01064158.1:0-10239 GCA_000787095.1 Periophthalmodon schlosseri | reverse complement strand
CGGCACTGGAGGCCGACGAGGACGAGTCCAGTCCTGCCCCGAATGCCTGAGGGTCTGAGGGAGAGGAAGGGGAGGAGGCAGGAGATGACGCAGAGGACGAGGAAGAGGAGGAGGACAGGGAGGAGGTGGAGGCTGCGGCAGGCTCTTCCACAGACAGGCTGGGGGGCACCTCGGGGTCTTCGTTGGCGCTGGTGGAAGCCGGGCTGGGACGGCTGGAAGGGGGGTCTGGCTCTGGCAGCGGGGTGGGCTCAACAGGCTCTGGTTCTATGGGAGTGCTCTCTGCAGGGAACTCTATTGGGTCTGTGAGCACCACAGCATCAGGCACAGGAATGGGCTCACACACCTCAGGAACTTCTGCGGGTGCAGCTGCCACCTCTGTGTCTGTAGGGGGCAGCACAGGGGCAGGTTTGCAGAGCGGCCGGCGGGCCCTGCGCCTGAGGTCTGCCCTGGCACGTCTCCTCATGCGCCCATCCCTCCTCCTGCGCCCCACGCTGCGTCTCTTGGGGGTACTGGAGGCCACAGCAGCCACGCCCTCCTCCAGCACTGTGGCAGCCACCTCTGTAGCCTCGGTCATGGTGAGCTGCAGGGACTCCTCATGGGTCAGCCCCAGCCTGAAGAGGAGACAAAACAGGTTGGTGTTAGACAGGTCATAATCAACAGGTCACAGAGGGATCCATTGACATTCAGATAGACGTACTTTTGTCCATGGTACTCCTCAAAGAACTTCTCTTTCCATGCCTCCACCTTTTTCTCTTTCTCCATTTCTTGTCGGAAGCGTGCCTGCATCTCATGAGTGAACTCCCCTAAAGTACAAATAGTAGTTAGTACTGAATTGAAACTGTGCATCTTAAAAGTAAATCAATGTAGTGAACAGACATACCTTCAGCTAAGCGCTCCTTCCAGCTCTGTGAGGCGTGGGTGAAGAACTCATTGTTGAGAGCAGAACTACTGAGTCTGGCCATTCCATCAGCTCCGATCTGCTCAGACACAGGCACACAGCAGAGCAGGGTCAGGAGGACTTTCCCTCTTATTGTCTCATGATTTTCATGAGTGTGATGACTTCAAGAACTCTAGAAATGATGCCTTTCAGAACTCTAGAATTGATGGTACTTAGAATTCACATTCAGAATAGCTTTAGCTGCTCAGTTCATAACACACAGATACATCAGCTGTCATGTTGAAGTACAATGAGGCACTGTGCACATAATATTTTTGAACCCTTTCCTCAATACAGTATATACCAACATGGCGGGTAGTGCCTACATGGCGCTGCTCGTACCTGTCTGTCCACCTCTGGCAGGAGCTGCAGCAGCTGCTGCTGGGAGTGTGGGGGGAAGGCAGAGAAGGTCCTCACATTGATCAAAGCTCTTATGTTGGTGTTGACCAGAATAGAGCCGGGAGTCTCAAAGTCCACATCCACACCTCCTCTGCGACTCTTCATGGGGCCTGGGGACAGCGCACAGGGTTAGCACCTGGGTTCGGATGCTGTCCAAAGTGGCTGTCACTACTAAAGATCACCAACAGGAGGGGCCAGTAAAATGACACTGTGTACTATGAACAATACAGGGACAGTCCATAAAAACAGCTGGTATTGTCAAGCATTCTCATGGGGCCATTGGCTTTCTGGACTTTTAAGTGTAAAGGTGCTGTGCCTCCAATTCAGACAGACACCCTTTACACCATACATGTGCAATCACACCAGTTATTAGACACCTGCTGTGACAGTGGTCTCTGTCATGGTGCAACATTAGAGCGACACGCAATTTGGGTGTACTGATTTGCTAGATTGCTATTCCAGTCTTTCTCTCTGTGCTCTGGGGGTTAGAAACAGAAAACAAAGGTGGTACTGAATCAGTCATGCCTGCCCCACCACTTCACACAAAAAGTCCCACTTTTACAGGTTGAGATGGTCCCCCCGATGAGCAGACAGTTTGTAGCGTATAGCATGTATCGTGTAGCATGTATCGTGTAGCATGTGACTGAGAGGCAGGAAGGCCGGTGCGTACCTGAAGACACATGTTCTCCATTGACTTTGAGAGGCGTGAGGACCACACGAGGCATCATAACTGCTTTCTTCCTCTGTCTCCCTGACTGCACAAGGCAAACACAGAGTATAAGCAGAGCTCCTCCCTGGATACCACCAGGAGACAAGCACACGCACCTGTCTGGAACGGCTCAACCTGGTCTGGGCGTGGGGGGGTGGCTGGCGCTGGGCGTCTGGTCTCTGGGCTGCTCTGCTCAGGCGGGTCTGGGGGTGACTGACTGGGGCTGGGGTCTCTGTGGAGCACAGGGGGCTGGAGGAGCTCTCGTCCACAGATGCTGCAACACAACAGCTTCAGTATTACAATGGAACTTTTCCCCGATCTAAATTGTTTATTTAATTCTTATTCTCATCACTGTCCTTTTGGTTAAGAAAAAGTCAAATAGACTGTATATACATAAAGCCAGTCAAAGGTTTGGACACACTTTTCCATTTATGATTTTTTTTATTATGAACACTTCCATTGTAGATTCTCACTGAAGGCATCAAAACTATGAATGACACATATGGAACATAGCACACATAAATAAACTCAAAATAAATCAAAACTTGTTTTAGATTTTTTTTTATGTAAATTGTCACTATTTGCTTTGGTCACTGCTTTGCACTTTTGCCATTTCTTGACCCTAACAAGTCACACCTGTGAAGTGAAAACCATTTCAAGAGACTTCATCATGAAGCTCATTGAGAGAAGGCCAAGGGTTTGGCGTGTCTACATTGAGCATTTGAATATTAAAAAAAAAAAAGTATTATTATTATTATTTATTTACTTTACTTTTTTTTTTTTCCTTTTGCTTCATAATTCCTTATATCCTGCCTCATATTTGATGTCTTCTGTATATTTATAAAATGTAGAAAATAGTAAACAAAGAAAAAAAACATTGAATGAGAGGGTGTGTCCAAACTTTTGACTGGTTGAGTACTTTAGGGTGCATAAATATGTGTAGAAGGTGGCTGCGTACAAGCATGCAGCCCTTCCATCCTGTACCCATCGATACTCTGAATCCTGGGATGCACAATCAAAGTATATAAACCCACTGCAAACAGGAAAGGAACCATCTGCTGACAGACCCACTTGCTCCATAACCCCTACTGTTTGTGAGGGCCAGTCGTACCATCGTTATCTCCGCTGACTGCCACAGTGGTCTCCGTGGAATCGCAGCTCTCCTGCTCTGTGGCATCTGAGGGGCCCCCAGCGGAGCCCGCCTCATGGGGACTGCTGCTGGAGCTGCCTGCCTCAGCCTGGAGCTCCGCGTCCTCCGCCATCTTGGTCCACTGCAGGGCATTTTTCTGTACAAGACAAGTATGGCTTTAGTGTGGGACTGCAGTCAATTAAATGTTAAGTCAACTAAAATGAGGGCGTGCTCCCAGAAACTCTGAAAACTATTACGTATCTCTATGTATCTGACCCACACTAGACTCACAAGACTACACCTGCATAGGAGTTCGTGCAAAAACTACTATTTATGCAGAAAAGGGTACTAGGAAACACTGCTATCTGTTCAGTCCTTGTTATCTTAGCCTGCGTCATCCAAGGTATAATACTCCCTACAACAGAAGCATAGCCAGACTGGACTGTACTAAAGTGGAATGGACAACACTATCACAATGTCTTGAGGGTTCATGTCTCCGGGTGCTGGGTCCCATACTAATAATACTGGTAAATAAACTTCTCCTGCATTAGAACTCCAGCATCATGACTCTTCTCTTTAACTCTCGGGCTACTACAATTTATTATACAACAGAAATTATGTACTTATATAATGATATAATGACCCCACCCCTGAGCTGATGTGAGGTGGTCTTGTGAGTGTGAGGCACACCTTGAGAGTGAACAGGCTCATGCGTCCGGGCAGTTTGAAGAAGATGCTATTCTTGACGCGGTCTCCTCTCACCTGGGAGTGCAGCATGGTGACCAGACAGGCCAGAGGAGCCGTGCCACTGCAACACAGCGCAGCACAATGTGAGTCACCAGGGCTGTGTATGCTGAAAGAGCATTACTATAGATACAATTTTTGGTATAAAATCTAAACCGGCCCACATATTGGCTGCTTTGGATTAATTAAAAATAATAATAACTTCAATATCAGTATTGGCCATTAAAGAAACATGTTGATCGATCTATGTAAAAGGTTAATTCAAAGTAAATTATAAATGCTCTGATAAATAACACAAGCAGCTCATCCCTGTTCCCTAACATCATTTAAAAGTACAGTATGTAACTTTATGAAGGTGGCACTGGCACGTCATCTGTATGATTCCATGGAAATATAAAGTTAAAACCATCATTTGGAACATTCTCCATGGAGCTATATACTATATATACATTTTATGCCACACTGTGGAAGATTATAGACAAAGAAACAACATTTCCATGGAAAAAAGCAGGTGGAGGACCTCCTCCAGGCAAAAATAATAGTTAGGTTTGTGGGGAAGCAAGCCTGCTCAGCGTAAGGATGCACGTTTTTTTTTTTTTTTTTTATGTTTTCCAGTACAACAAACACAAGCAAAATGGGAAAAAAACAACATGCTTTTATTGTAGTTGTAGTAGTTGTAGTTTTGGGCTAAATGATTACGCTGTGGCCTTAATGTATAGTTTGCAAAATTGTCAGGTTGAACATTTCAACATATTGATATATACTGGCTGTCATGTTGTGCATAATGGGTGTTTGAATGTATGTAGAGTCAGTGTTCCTGTGTCCATGTCTGCGCATTTTCGCGCATGTCCTACCTCCTGATTTGTGGAGCAAGTGTCCGGAATCACAAAACCATTCCGACCAGTCCGAGAACACAGAATGAAAGCAGAGTTAATGATCTTATAGGGAAGACAGCACCACCTAACAGATCCTCTCTGCTCAAAGGTCAATGTGAAATGACATCATAAAATCATGCTCTGAAGTTTGGATATTATTTTTGTAAAGCCTATGAGGGTACTATTGCCAAAATAAACCTACTACTACTGCTACTACTACTGCTACGGTAGTAAATGGTGCACTATGTAACTTTTCTGATGGGGACTGCACCCTGCTTATCTCCATGGAAATATTGTTTTTCCGGAAATGTGGAGGGAAAAAAAAAAAAAAAATAAAAAAATCTCCGTGGAGATGGATCATTTTAGTGCCATACTGTGGAACATTCCAGGAAAATGAATAACATCTCTATGGAGGCCCACCAACATAAAAGTTACATAGAGTGCACCTTTAAGTTAACCCACTGACAGAATAAAAGCAGAATAATCCAGTGAACAATATTGTTATATAAAAAACATGCAATAAAATTAGGCCCTCTACAGCAGCGGTGGGCACTGTTTTGCCCAGGGGCCATGTTTGAATCCACTCATGTGGTCAGTGGTGTCACAAATGCTCGAGTACATTTATGCAACTAGTAATGGGTAACTAATTACTTTCCCAAATAAATTTCCCAACACTGGATAAGGTAGATGTAGAGGTAAGTCCATAAGTGTAATCTAAAAACCATAAAGGGGCAAAACTTCTACATTACACAATTGTTACGATTTAACAATTTAAACTGTCAAAAAAGTAGTGATGACATGGGTTGTAGTATTCCAAACTAATTCTACTAATTCCTATATTTGTGTACTTTTCTTCTTAACTTTTTTTGACAAACTGCCCCTTTACTGATGTAAAACTATGATAAATATTGACCAAAGGTACTATCCCAACAAACCAAGTCATAATTAGAAAAAAACATGAAAACCTGTCATATGCACTTTAAGACTAAATCATGACACATGTTTTAGCACATCTTGTGGACTGAATATGGTCATATATGGACAATAGTTCAGTGAGTAAAAAACACTGAGCCCCATCTGACCTCATCTCCTTGAGTCCTTTGGTCTGGATCACGTGGAGGATTTGTTTGGGAGTCATCGGTGCATCTGAGAAGTTCTCCAGGACCTGCAGAGACAGAACCAGCTCATCAGTGTATGCTCACATCTCAGGGGTCCCAACCTCAAAGGGATCCCAGCACAGTCTTTACATCACAGGTGTCCCCACAGTGGTAAAGATATGCTCATGTATGCCGCTTTCATGTGCATATCGGACAGTTCGGATTTTGGTTTAATGCTGAGAACACTGCATCTGTTTGTGACTCACTATTTTGAGCAGAAACTATTTCATACAAGAGTTATCCCAAATTTAATGTTCATATGATACAAAATATCTACCTTATTTGTTGTGAACTCCCTTTTGACTTCCCCTGACAACTTTGGTTGTTTGTGCTGCTTTGTAAAATGCTTATTCATTGCTAAATTCAATTACAAATATAATTGCAAAACAATAACAAGATTCTTTCGTTTCCAGTGTCATTTTAAATGGCTTTATGAAAAATAAAATCCTAGCAAAGGCTTTACAATAGGCCTATCACAATAATCACTATATCGACTTATCGTTCAATACATGACAGATGAAACAATTTCTGGGGGTCAGTATTTATTGTGTACCTTTTCTTTGCACTAATGGGAATTTTTTTGTTATTTTTTGGCTGCATGATAGCATTGAAGCTTTAGAAGGTTGAATTAATAACTAATGACATTATAGATACAAACTAATCGCTTAAGTGTTTAATTCTGCTATTCTGCTTTATTGGAGCTCATGTTTTTTAACAATACTGTACATTAAGAATATTTTGGGGGCATAATCCTGCTCTAGGGCTATTGTGTTGGTGGCATCATTTAGTTTCAATATTATCACTTATTGTCTACATTTTCTTCAGCAATATATCATACTTCAAAATGTGCCACTGTCCCAGTGGTTGCTCCTCATTTTGTCCTCCGAAATGACAACACTGGGGTAATTTCCACAGTCAATGATCATGTCATGTAAAGTGACCTATTTGGATTTGCTTTACAGTTACAGTCAATATGTCACATACCTGATCATTCATTTATTATTTGATACATTTGGAGTATAAATGGAAAAGATTCCCCCTTCATAAATAACCATTGAGTTGCTATAGTGTGTAATATTAGAGTACAAAAGCCCACCGTGCTGTAGAAGCATTTGTGCGCAGACCTCCCCCTCACTAACGGGCTTGTACAAAGGAATTTGAGCTGGCATGATCAGAACGCTACAATCTCACGCAGCATGCAGCGAGCTGGCACCATAGCTGGCACTAACCAGCCCCGCAGACACACACGGGTTATAATGGGGATCTGGCTCTGTCATATCTATAAAGACAACACATGTGTTAGACCACCTGGACCAAGCACCAGGCCGTGTGTTGTTCTGTGGGCTGCTCCCCGCGGAGGGGGCTGAGCTGCAGCTTTGCTAATGTTAGCACCAGGCTAGCACACACAACCAATGCTGCAGCAGGCTTTATCACACCGCGGCCGTTACAGCGGGACGGGCATGAAATACAGCAAAAGTGTGAATAGTAAAGTGTCATATATGAGCTGAGCTCCAGGGCACACAACGGTCCAAACGGATTCTGTTAAGACTATAGCAAACAAAGGCATCTGAGCTGTAGCAGGGGAGTGACATGCTAACATGCTAACAAAGCTAACCACACTAACACGCACACACAGGACACTCTTTAGTCTTGTTTTGGTGCTCTACAAAAGCGATAGTTTCTCCACATGTCCATGCGGCTGTGTCTGTGGTGACCAGAGGGTACAGACTGACTCAAGGTTGCCATGTTCCGTAAAGAAAACTTAGCATTGCTTCGAGAGGAAATAGCCAGCACTAATGTTGTTTATATCGTGATCAAAACAAACGCGTCAATAATCGGTGCTTTTAGAGGAGTTGTACATTACCAGTCGAGCTGCCTCAGCCCAGGTCCTCTCCTTCTTTCGTTTCTGTTTGTCCTTCATGTCTCTGGTGTGTTGTGGCTGTTCCCAAAGCTAGCACTGCTTCTGCGCTGAGACTGCGGAGCCGAGCGGACCAAAGCGGAGCAGAGCGGAGCCAGGCGCTTCAAAGCCTCTGCGCTCCGCTGCGGCGCCGCGCGGTGTCCGCTCCTCTCGCGGTATAGGACGCGAACACAGTGCCGCAGCTCCGCTTCTGCGAGCGAAACGGAACGCAACAGCAAGCAGGTCAAAGGTCAAACACAGGATTCGGGGAGAAAATGGACATTATATGCATGCATTGATTTTGCATTTATAATAGCAGATCAAATGTTAGTTTCACACACAAAAACAATTTAAAAGTAGCTTGTGCCTCTATACTCTCTTTGACTATGCAAACATTGTATTGTATTCTTGAGCCTTTCTAGAAACCCAGGTACTTTGCATGATCACTTCACATCATTCCTTCGCTACTCTCGGGTTGTGCTCAAGGCCTTGGATAAGTTCTGACATGCCCTGTGCCACAATTGCCCTGTGGCACATGGCATGTCAGTATGCCCTGGGGAATACTGACATGTGACTGTAGCTCATGTTTCTTTCATTTGATGGAGGCTGCAGGTGATGTCTGTTCACACCACTCATTAATCTTGTATGCACAAACGGCATCTTCTTATCTTATCTATTCTTGTAATAGGCTTTGGTTTTTTGTCTACCCCAAACTGTCAAGTGTTATGCATGTGTTATGTTATTACTACAGAATTATGTTTCATAAAATCCACTTGACTTTCCCATACTTGCATTTTCATTGAACAACACAACATTCTGATATCCTCTGCACTATGAGCGAGTGAGCTGTAAGGTGGAAAGTTTTTGGAACACGAGTTTGCTGAAACAACCCCCCCATATTGTATTTTGTACCGTGCCTGGTTTGTTTGTATTTTGCGTTTTCTACAAAAAAAAAAAAAAAAAAAAAAAAAAAAAAAAAAAAATAAAAAAGCAATACTAATAAAACACTATGCAGTTTTCACTATATAGTTCCACTTTAATAGAAAACAAGAGGCTGTATAATCCATTATAGACGAAAACCCTGAAAACGCTTCATTCATAGTATTCTAGGCCTTGAACTAGATATAATGGTTATCAATTCTAGTGCACCTCTAAGTACTGCACATAACCAGGCCCACACCTGACCCTGACCTCTATCATGGACCCACGGACCACAGCCACAGAACGGAACGGGGGGAGACGAAGGGGTTCTGCGGCGAGTGACGTAATTACCCAGCATGCCCCTCTGCAGCACCGCGCTCAGCAGCCCCTCGCAGATCCAGCCCAGGCCCAGGCCACAAACAACCAACAAAAGTCATCCCAAAATGCGTGCGTGGAACCGGGCTGACGGCTGGACGGCCCGCGGCTCTGTGGCTCCTCCGGTGAGTAGTGCCATGTCGTAGTCCGCGGTCCCCGGGGCAGAGGCAGGTTTTGTACCTGTAAACAGAGTTAGCTCCTGCGGCGCAAACTCCTGCACAACTTGGTGAACCGCTAGTCTCTGGATGTAGCGCACGGACCTTGTTATGTGCTCCGTAACTCTCCCCCAGCACACTAGGACCGTAGTTAAAGCACTTGTGTCGGTTTAGTGGGTTTATAACGCGCACATACTCGAGCACAAAACTTGTCTCTTCACCGCGGTTGGGGCAGACAGAGCGGCCATGAGTGCCGCGGGAGCTGCAGATCCAGTCGGCCGCAGGTCCGAGTGAGCTCCCGGCTCACGGTATATTTACTGTTGGAATCAGAGCCACAATCAACTATTCTCATTGCTGTTGGTAGTTTCATGTTTTGCAACCACCAACAGAGGCGTAAAAAACTCTAGCTGCTCAGCCGTGAAAAGCCAACAGATGGCGCTAAGGGCTCCTGAAGCGTGCGCATTATGCAGAATGTGCACAAGTGACCAAGTACTCTCCGCAAACAGTTGGAACTATTCAAATTTACTGGACGAGTCTGTCCACAAACAATAGAATATGGAACTTTTCTGCTGAAGGGTCTGACACCTGCTTCACTTCATAGAGATGTTAGTGCTTTGTCTGGAATGTTCCACAGCATGACATTAAACTTATCCATCTCCAAAGACACAAGCAGGTGACCACCAGGCCAAGTTATAGGTCAGATCTATGGAGAGGCAACCCTGCTCACAGTAAGAAAAAATGTATTTTTGAGAAAAATATGTCTATAGGGAACATTATAGGCAAAGCAATAACGTCTCCATTGGTCTATCACCCTCACCAGAAAAGTTATAGTGCACCTTTAGTGATATTTAATATTTCAGTGCTCTGAATAGCAGTTGTGTAGTTCCAAACTGGTGCTATAGAATCACTAAATGTCTGACTTTGTGTTTCTAGGACTGTTC
>JACM01028701.1:0-12360 GCA_000787095.1 Periophthalmodon schlosseri | reverse complement strand
TATTCTAAAATTCTGAAATATCTGCATTTAAGCAAACAGTGATTATTATAATAAACTAGTAACCTATTAGCACATTTATCTATGTGACAATTCACTTACTGCATGATTATATTAGGTCAGGCATGTCCAAACTATGGCCCGGGGACCAAATTCAGCCCTCAGACCAATTTTTCTTATTCCTCAGGCTTCTAGGTGAATTGGCCCATATCATCTTAAGCAGTACTTTTTACTGCCTTGATAAAGCCAACGTCAAATATTTAATAATACATAAATAACTCTTATATAGCACTTTTCATGACACTCAGAGACGCTTCACAGAATTCAAGACAACAAAACAAATGGAAGAAACAGGGGGCAGGGGCTTCCAGAGGGCGGAGCAGCAGCGGAGAAGGCCCCCCCCCCAGCCACCCCCCCCCCCCAGGTCTTATGTTTAGTCCTGATGGGGGGAGACAGGAGGTTGGCATCAGCTGATCGGAAAGCACGGGTGGGTGTGTGGTGGTGGTGGAGGAGCTCAGAGAGGCGGGTGAGGGCCAGGTTATGGAGAGACTGGAACATAATGGCGAGGAGATATCTGTGTAATCCCCCAGTCGTCCAGGTCTGATCCATTGCAAAAGAAAAATAAAATCTGTCAACTGGACAAAATGTTGTAGGAGTGAAGACGTTTCGCTGCTCATCCAAACCGCTTCTTCAGTTCTGGTCAGATTACTGCTGGACACTGCCTTATATCTGTCTGAAGGGAGAAACTAACTACACTGAAACTCAAAACACCTATTGCTTACAGTTTCTGTTTGTAGGCTAGGTGTGAAATCACTCATTAGGGGCTTGAATGACTATGCTAAGTAGGACTCAGGCACAGTGCACACTTAGGGTAGCACAATTTTCTTTTTCTTTTGCAATGATGAGGAGCTTCAATTGGATTTAGCGTGTCCTATTGAGGATCTAAGCTTGATTAAAGATCTGTGGCTCAGTGTAACCTGTTTTAAATGTACATATTTTAATTATTCGCAATATTAACACTCAGTCTATGGCCCTCAATCGACCCTCTGCTCTGTTTGGGTTTCGAAGTTCGAGGTTTTGCGGCCTTTGATAAAAAAAAAAGTCTGGACACCCTCGAATTAGGTGAAAAGTAAATGTTATAGTTAGAGTAGGGAGCGCCGCGCTGGATCTGATACAGCAGACTTGAAAAACAGGGGTAGATTTCAGATGAAATCTAATATTTAATATTTAATACAGATGGGGGCAGGCAAAATTAATATTGTTTAAATGCAGATTCTTGTGGCAATACAGTGAGTTCTTGGGTCCTAGTCCAAATAGAAACGATCAAGTTCAACATTTGTGGATTTACCGTTTCTGAGATATTTCATGGCAAAGTACAGTGTAATCAATAGGGGAAACTGGCTCTTGCGCCCCCATGTGGGAGTATAACATCATCACATTCTAGAATCCGCAAACCGCCAGTTTGAATAAATGCAGGATAGATACCATAGATCTGGGCAAGTAAATAGGAAAGGAGATACAAGGACATGGCCGACTCTCCTGAAAAGTTCCACTGTGCGCTTTTAGTAGGTTTAGTTTCACCAAAGCCTGAGCATTTAGTCTCACATATCGAACGCTTTTGTTATCAGCCAACTTGAGTTCAAATATTAAAGATTAAAAAAAACAACATAATTATCACTTGGAAGTTTTTTGGTGATCTGTATTCTGGCAGCTCCAGGCGCAGGGGAGAACAAATGGTAGTGCAGCTGGTGGAGATGACAGGTTTATGTGAGGGCACGGTTATTAGACTAATGCCGACGATGAGGCATGGGTGCACGCGGTGGTAAAGGTGAGGGTGCGAGCGACGCCGACAGCTGTGATGAAGGGAGGTGGCGGTCACTGGGAAATAATGATCCTGATTAAGGTGACAATTAGCCTGAAGACTATGATCTATATGTAGATAAATGAGGCCAATAGATTCTAATGAGAGCAAGTGAATTACAATGATGCGCTGCTTAATCAGTAATTCAGAGAGCAAGATGAACAACCTTTAGCTTATCTGAGGGTAAGGACAAACAAGGCAAGAGGGATGTGAGCGCGCGGGCTCATTCACGAATAGCACTGTTTATCCTCTGCCCTTTGCAAATGAAATAATGAATGTTTATTACAGAGACAATGGACTGGAAAAAAAGTTGACTTATTTTGGTAATTAACGTAACAGATCAAGGAGCGCATTGCAGCATTTCAAAAAAGGATTGTCTTGGGCAAATCTACAAACTTTTTTTTCTGAGTATGCGTCATAGACTGTATAAAGAAGTGGACTAAGGGAGCGTGACGTCACCCGTAGCGTTCGGCTCCAGTCAAATGAAGCTCCTCGAGGCCAGAGCAGTTATAGAAGCGAATTTGGAGGCAAGTTTTATATTTGGAATTCCAGCAGAGCAGTCAGAGAACAAAACCGAAGCGAGGCTGCTGAAGGTAATACCTCTTCCCGCGCACTTCTGGTTTAGCAGGAAGCAGGTGCTTAACAACGCTGTCAATCAAACCTGTTGCTAACGCTAGCGGGAGTGACCTCGGGGAAAGAACATACCTCATTGGTCTTTTATTAATGTTGAATTATGGACAAAATAGCCAAATAAAAACTCCAGGATTATGTAGAGCGGGTTAATATGAACATTTTAAGATCAAAATGACGAGCAGCAGCAGTTACGGAGAGAGGTGCCACAGTTTTTCAATAGAAAGTCACTTCCTATTTGGAACGTGGCGGTTAGCAGGTTAGCTATGTCCATTTATAGATACAGTCTATGGTATGTATGTGATGCGTTACCTGCCCATGTGATTGGCTGAGTTTTTTCCAGGGTGTTCTATATAAAACTGATAGTTGATAAAAACTACCCCTCATAAACCTAAATAGATAGACGCAAGCAAATGAATTACTATACACCAATCATTTCACACTGTTTCAGGAGCAGAGTAAAATTCTTGGCATGGGAATCACTGGTCCCGAAGGGCACCCTCTGAGCCGACCTGAAGAGGTAATGTTTGATTTTTAAAAATACACACACTGCCAGTTAAAAGTTTGGACACACCCTCTCATTCAGTGTTTTTTTTTTCTTTATTTTTACTACTTTCTACATTTTATATACATATAGAAGACATCAAATATATGAAGCAAGATATATGGAATTATGTAGCAAAGAAAACATGTTGAATAACTTTTTTTTACATTCAAATCCTCAAAGTAGCCACCCTTTGCTTTGTCGTTTTCTTTACTACATAATTCCATATATCTTGCTTCATATATTTGATGTCTTCTGTATGTATATAAAGTGTAGAAAGTAGTAAAAGTAAAGACAAAAAAACAAACAAACACTGAATGAGGAGTTGCGTCCAAACTTTTGACCGGTGGTGTAAATTTAACAAAATGACTATGAAACATGTAAGATTTCTAACATTGTGATTCTTTTAAGGTGGAGGCCGAAGCAGTGTTTCGTGCTGTTACCCTGGGCAACCGTGTGAGCTGTCCAGTTTACATCACAAAAGTCATGAGCAAGAGTGCAGCGGACACCATCACACAAGCCAGGAGGAAAGGTCTGGGAGAGAACAAATGTTTAGTTTAAAGCTCCTATATTGCACGAAATTGACTCTTGTGAGCTTTAAGTCATGTTATAATGTTGTTACCTCATCAAAAACACACCTGGAGTTGTGTTTTGTTCATTCACATGTTATAATGTTGTTACCTCATCAAAAACACACCTGGAGTTGTGTTTTGTTTCATTCACACGTGTTTGAGCAACTCTATTTTTAGTCTGTCTACATCTCCAAAGCTCAAAATGCTCTGTTCCACATTGTGATGTCATGTAGTGGTAGTTTTCAAGTTAACAGCAACAGTACATTTTACCTTTATTTCAGTAGAGATCGGCAATTCCAGCGCTGAAATTATCCAAATGATTCTAGTGAAGGCGTATGGAGTTTAAAAACACAGCGGCGCACTTCCTGTATTACCACATGACGTCACAAGGTGATGAGAAGAGAGAAAAACTCAGCCTAAATATGCAGGGTTTGTGCGTTAAACAAACCCTGAAACAAAACACAACTCCAGGGATATTTGTGATGAGGAAACAACATTGTAGCACACACCAGAAAACAGCGTAATACAGGCCCTTTAAGTGATTTCTTATGGTCCGTTTCTGTATCTAGGTTCCGTGGTGTTCGGGGAGCCAATCACAGCTGGCCTTGCTACTGATGGGTCTCATTACTGGAGCAAGAACTGGGCAAAGGCAGCGGCTTATGTCACTTCACCTCCTCTGAGTCCAGATCCAACCACCCCGGATCATCTGAGCACGCTGCTGGCCTGGTATTGCATAGAAATTTCCTCGACTAGTGCACAGACGCACGAAACATTAGCTTGTTTTAAACATGTTCAAACGTATATCGGTTCAGTTCAATAAAAAAACGTACTTGCACAGGGAAAGTGAGCAAACCTGCAGACTTACTCACATGAACTTAACGCCCTGCTACTCACTTTTGACTGGCCTCAATTCCATAAATAGCCCCAGAACTACACTCCTTCATCATCTGTTGCCTTGGATACCATGTTCCTCCTCCTCCTCCTCCTCTTGTACTCCCTTCTCGACTCCTCCACTCCTGCCTGAAGCTCCGGCCTCTCCTGTCACTCCAGTGCAGTGATAATGCGTTTTGTATTTATTATTCTGCTGGAAATAAATGTTGTATTTCTTTAGCTACATTTGTAAGACACGAGGACAGAACACTTATGACTTTTGCACAGATTCAATTCACTGACTAATTAAGAAAAAGAATGTGCTTAATAACACATTGCGATAGTTCTAAATATAAGTCTGTCTTGTTCATAATAAGATGAAGTCTGCGTGAGTCTTCATAAAACGTCCCTCCTTTGTGATGTAGTTAGCGCTTTAGAGGTCGTACTGCAGTAGTGTTGCACCACTGTGAATCAGCTCTGGTTTGTTTGCCCTGGGCCACGACAAGACTTACACTTTTAATGCACATGCTCTATAGGGACACCCAGTGGCTAAAACAGAGAAGCATCACTTTACGTAAGATCTGCAATCATAGCCCATTCACTCGCAACGTCTCTTGTTATAACTTTTAGGATTGTCAGCATCTATACTTATAATACCGTTTACTTGAAAACTGACTGACTTTTTTACATACAGTGGGGATCTGCAAGTTGTGGGCAGTGCTCACTGTGCATACAGCCTGGCCCAGAAAGCTATTGGCAAAGACAACTTCACCCTGATCCCAGAAGGAACCAACGGCGTGGAGGAGAGGATGGGATTTGTGTGGGACAAGGCCGTGGTGAGTGTGGAGAATTAAAGTACATCATTCAGTGTCTGTGTAATCCCTCAGTCGTCCAGGTCTGATCCATAGTAAAAGCCAAAAGTTAAATCTGTCAACCGGGCAAAAAGTTGTAGGAGTGAAGACGTTTCGCTGCTCATTCAAGCCGCTTCTTCAGTTCTGGTCAGATTACTGCTGGACACTGCCTTATATCTGTCTGAAGGGAGGAGCTAACTACACTGAAACTCAAAACACCTATTATTTACAGTTTCTGTATGTAGGTTAGGTCTGTTGAACTACAATAAGTGTGCGTCACACAATCTGACCAGAACTGAAGAAGCGGCTTGGATGAGCTTTAACTTTTGGCTTTTACATCATTCAGTAGCAAAAGAAAAATTCAATTCTGTCAACTGGACAAAAGTTTTAGAGTGATGATGTTTCAGATTGCTGGCTGACGCTGCCTTATATCTGTCTGAAGGATAGGATTTGTATACAATTTCTGTTTGTTGGCTTGGTCTATTGAACTGAACTGAGACTGAACTGTGCCTGAGTCATATTTTGCATAATGGTTCAGGCCCCTAATGGGTGCTCTCACACATATTAGCATACTGGCTAGCACTATTCTCCCTTGTTTTGATTTAGGTCTGAGGATGGAGTTATAAACGGGAGATTGATGATGTCTAAGCGTCCCATTCCTGTTCAAAGATGAATTGTCTTTCCTAACAGAAATCGTCTCTTTACTTCCCTTCTCAAACCATTTCTTTTCTTTGGCTTAGATCTGTACCTGATCTACACCATTCAGTATTTATTACCTCTGTCCTTACTCGTCTTTACTACATATTTAAACTGACGTCTTTCAGGCAATTGGGAAAATGGATGAAAACCAATTTGTGGCTGTCACATCCACTAACGCTGCCAAAATCTTCAACCTGTACCCACGGAAAGGCCGGATCGCGGTGGGCTCCGACGCTGACATCGTCATCTGGGACCCTGACCTCATCAAGACGATCACTGCCAAAAACCAGCAGTCGGTGAGTCAGTTCTACAGGATATACTATATAACAATACGAGAATACAACATACGCAGAAACCAGACTGAGGGAACATTTTTGTGTTAAAATGGTAAAGTATAGCGCTTTTCCGCCTTCAAGACACTCAAAGCGCTTCACATCAAGGAACCAGTCACCCGTTCACACACACATTCATACACCGGTGTACGCAGACGCTAGGGGAGGTGGGTTAAGTGTCTTGCCCAAGGACACAATGACAGCAATTATCTTTGGGAGCTGGAATAGCTAAACTACTGATGTTTATGTCGAGAGCGGGACTCGAACCGCGAATGAATCAGTGGACAAACACTCTACCCACTGCGCCACTGTCCCCCACTGAGCTACTCTATACATTTCTGCTGCATAAAACATAAACTTTCTTTTTATTATTTATCTAAAATATAAACTCAGCGTGGCTCAAAACACTTACTATTAATGCATTCACTCTGATATGCCCTAACCCGGTCTGAAGCAGCTTTGAGGGATTATACCCCTCCACCCCCCACCCCACTCTGTCCCATCCCCCCAAAATCACTGTCACTGTTCTGCCCGCCCCCTTCACCCCCATCTTCTCAACTGCCGCCTCTCCTTCCTCGCAGCCGTTTGATGCGGGGACCCCAGACGCTACGCGCTATCAGCGTTGTAAATGGTGTTGGAGTTGATAAAGCGTTTCTTCTTTGTTCTCAATAATTCCCGTTTAACATTTCCTCTGTCTGTGTGGCTTATCCGCTCCTACCAGGCCTCCGAGTACAACATCTTTGAGGGTCTGGAGTGCCGCGGGGGGCCGGCTCTGGTCTTGTGTCAAGGTCGAGTTGTGTACGAGGATGGAAAAGTACAGGCTCAGCAGGGCACCGGCCGATTCATTCCACGCAAGCCTTTCCCTGATGTGGCCTACCAGCGCATCAAGTTCAGGAACCAGGTAAAGGGGAAGAAGCAACGGGGACGTTTCAAAGGCGGCTGCTTTGTTATTTTAAAGAGACAGTATGTAAGATGATCAGTGCTGGAACAAGCGCTCAACTTTGTTACTTCAGTAAAAGTACAGATACCGGAGCAAAAAAATACTCAAGTAAAAGTAAAAATATCATGTGAAAAAATATACTTCGGTAAAATTATGAAAAGTACCCATTTTCTCGCAGATTTTGACCTGTACCACTGATACAGATTTGTGCTGAATTTTGTTCAGCAGAAACTATTGAATCGATTGTTTTTTTCTGGCTGGTTTTATTTGTACATTTTTGCTCAAATTATGAAGTTGATAAAAATAAACCCTCAGTATTCTCAGCAGGCCTCAAACACGATTAAAAAACATATTTACTTTTCAGTTCAGGTCGAAAATATAGTGGAGTAGAAAATACAGATACCTGATACCAGATACATTTTAAATATAGTGAAGAAAAAAATATCCACTTTAAAATGTACTTAAGTAAAATACCTAAAAATTGCACTTAAGTACGGTACTTTACTACTTTTACTTTGTTGCGTTCCACCACTGAAGATGATGATTTTAAAAGTCATAAACACAACCTATCCAAGTTCCCAGATGTGAGTTAAACATGTGCAAAACCAAATATTGATTATAACTGTAATAATGATTTACTCCTTAGAAAAACACTGAACACGATGGCCTAGATGTGTTTGTTAAAAAGTTACAATCAACGCTGAAATCCAGTTGGTTAAAACATAAAAGGACTCTCTCTGATCTGAATCATCACTGCCTGAACTCCACCACCTGCAGCCAGTCAGTACTAGCACAGCCTCAGTGATGCTCTGAGCTTATACAAGACATGCCCTGTCCACATACTGAGAACAGCACCTGGCAACCTCACCGTTAGCGTCACCACTTCCTGTCCGATTTGATCTCTGTGAGGTTTTTGCAGAGTCACGCTAAAATGAGAACATATTTAAAGATCGGGCAGTGGACAGGGAGCTGCGGGTGCGGGTGTTAAACACTACACAAATTAAATGTGTAGTGTTTAACCAGAGTGTTCACCAGAGCACTCTTCCATGTTTAGAAAGGGAGATGTTTGTGTCTCAGTGCTAATGCTAATGCTAATTTTGTGGCATAATAAATATTAAAAGTATTCTACATATAAAAATAATTACGTAGTCTTTATTTTAATTAATTTGAATTTTAATTAGTTGTTTTTTTTTATTTTAATGTTATGTTTTCAGATTTTTAAAAAAAGTGACTGTTAACTGAGACATAGTTTATAGCTAACGAGCTACTGTGCATTGATCATATTAGAAAAAACTTGTATGATATATGCAAGTTAAGGCATTGGAAATTCAGATTTAGTTGTGTATTTTTTAAAACACTGTGATGCAGGCTACAAACCGTCCCTTTAATATTTTAAACTTGTGATATTCCATTTGTGCAGGTGAACAACGAGAAGGGCGTTACTCGTGGCATTTACGATGGTCCTGTCTATGAAGTGCCGCCCATGCCCAAATATATAACTCCATCTCCTTCTGCCAAAACCTCGCCAACTACCAACCAACCCCCGCCCGTACGCAACCTTCACCAGTCCAACTTCAGCCTCTCAGGTAGGGGGCGCCGCTACTTCCTCCTTACTTCTACTGTCTCATCAGAAACCACCTAAATTAAACTAAGTGCAAATCTGTTCTTTGCAGGGGCGCAGGCAGATGACAATGTCCCACGAAGGTCTGGCCACCGCATTGTAGCACCCCCCGGTGGCCGCTCCAATATCACCAGCCTTGGTTGAATGATGAGCGAAAGATTTTCACCTTTCTTTTAGTGTATGTGAGTGCAAACGTATGACTGTCTTTGTGAGGGTAGTTGCTACGGCTGAAAATCTTTATAGTTTCTGTTAAGGTAATTGCACTTCTTAGAGCATTAAGTTTGCATAACTTTGCCTTGTGTTCACGGTCACTGAGGAGCAGCACACTTCAAACCTGTTCACTCAACCGCGTAAGAATAGGCTGGCACTGTCGCACTAGTAATAATATTGATATTAAACTAATGTAACTGTTACAAAAAACACAAATCTTTGGACTTTTAGCATGACTTCTGATACTTCCAATGACTGTCTCACTGTAGTCAGCTTTAAAGGGCCCATATTACACTATTTTCTGATCTATGTTATAATGTTGTTTCCTCATCACAAACAGACCTGGAGTTATGTTTAGTCTCATTCACACACGTTTAACACACAAACCCTGCATATTTAGGCTGAGAAAACACTCAGTTCCACCTTGTGATGTCATGCGGTAATACGGGAAGTGCTCGGCTGTGTTTTTAAACTCCGCACACCTTCACTAGAATCATTTGGATGATTTCAGCCCCGGAATGACCAATCTCTACTGAACTAAAGGTAAAACGTAGCTGTTAACTTGAAAACTAGCGCTTCCTGACAACGCAAGGTGGAACAGAGCGTTTTGAGCTTTGGACATCTAGACAGACTAATAATAAACGTTTACTCAAACATGCGTGAATGAAACAAAACACAACTCCGGGTGTGTTTTAAGCAGTTAAAAACATTACGCTCACAAGAGTCCATTTCACGTAATATAGGACCTTTAGAGCACGGTGCTTTTTTCGATCCAAAGTTGTATTTATAGCTATGTCTGGTTCACATTTTGCATGGGCACATCGGTGTTGCACTTCTACCCACAGAGAAACACTGGTAGGAGACGGGGCACATTGGTATTCTACAAACACACCGTTGTATTTACTGTCTGCTTCAGCACATTATGCATATACCTGTCTGTGTAGGTCTGAGTAGATGTATTCCAACACAACTGTGAAACATTATGCAAATCTATTTATAATGTCTCCTGAAGTATGACTCAAGTGCATCACAGTTCAAACAAGTACATGTTATCACCCAGCGAAATGGAGCTTTAAATGTTTTTTCCTCATGTAATGTTTATACCATAATGTGTCTGTGTTGTGTGACAGGAGCAGATGTGCTTATAGACTTTTCTTACACTCACTTGCCATAATTTGCTCTTGTAAAAAACACTTCCGCTGCAGTTTTATGAGTATTTAATCGTCTTGTTTGGTACATGTAGTCTTTTATGATACTTTGTTTTATTGTTTCATTGTCTGGTGATTTAAGTGAACTCACAAATGACCAATAAAGATAACTCTTGTATACCTTGACTTTAGATGTGTTTTTTCTTTTCAGTTATAGGGGAGGTTGCTGGTTGAATTCCTGACCCCATCACTACATCACAACATAGCATTGCTGTGATGTGCTGTTGGGTTTGGGGTGGCAGTAGCTCAGTTGGTACTACTGCACGTCCTCTGATGCGAAGGTCAGAATCCTGAATCCTGTTCCCCGCATAAACATCATTAGTAGATCTCCTGCAAAATTCCAGCTCCCACAGATGAGTACTGTCGTTGTGCCACTGGGCAAGTCGCTTAACCCGCCTTGACCACAGTGTCTGCACTCTGCGTGTGCTGGTGTTTAAATGTGTGTGATGTGGGTGAGTGGTTCCTTGATACAAAGTGCCTTGAGAGCGATGGAGGTAGAGTTTGACTGGTCTGGCCCTTGACTAATAATCAGTGGTGGAAGAAGTACGCAATTTTCTTACTTAAGTAAAAGTACAGATGCCAGAGCAAAAAAAAAGTATCACATGAACAAATCAACGTAAGTAAAAGTATTAAATGTACTTAAAGAGTAAAAAGTAAAAGTATTTAGCGCAAATGTAGCTTCAAATGTAATGATTTTGATACAGATTTGTGCTGAATTTTGTTCAACAGAACCAACTGAATCAATAGTTTTTCTAGCTGTTTTTATTGGTATTTTTTGGTTTGCTCCAACTACAAATGTGTTAAAAATAAACCCTCAGACTTTTCAGCAGGTCTCAAACAATAATGAAAAATACTTTCTTTTCAGCCCTGTTCAAAATGTAGTGGAGTTGGAAGTACAGATACCTAAAATTCATACAGTACTTCACTACTTTTACTTCGTTACATTCCACCACTGCTCATAACGTTGTAAATAAAGCGTGTTTATGTAAACTGGAGTAGTCACAGACAGATCAGTGCTTACCTTGTTGAGCATGTGACAAAGCGGAGTTGGTGGGCTCGTCAGGGGCTTTTAAAGCGCCAAAACGCTCTGTCATTAGCAGTAGTATCATAGACTCATGCAGAGTCCCAGTGGAGTGTTTACTTTCATCCACGCCTCTGAGAATAACAGCCAATTTAGTGCAGCTGGTTTACATGTTTCATCTGGCAGAAATGCACTCTTCTTGTTCCAGACAGATTCCTCTGAGAAAACTCTGCAACTTTGTTCAAAATTTAATTTATTCTGCCTCTTGAGGATAACATTATTTGTCTTTGAGCGGAGGCAGGCTGATTAGCGTAATTAAAATTCTGCTTTAAAACATATGTGTATGCTCCAACTTTATTATAGTTTTCTGATAAATCGATATTTAAAAACTCAAGCAATTTTAATCTTTTCTATCTTCTTCTGTTCTTGTTTACTTGAGGCATTAGCAGGGGCGGTGCCAGGGGCGGGCCTGAGGGGGCACTCGCCTCCCCTAGAATGGTCAATTGACCCCCATAGCTCCTCCAAAGATTTTTGCCCCATTTTCACAGCACATCCAGTCTCGACTAAAAATGTTCAAAATGCGACTCCAATAAAAAATAATTCCAAAATAGCTTACCACATTTAAACGTATTTAAAACAGAGCAGCAAACACGGTGGGCGGTGGGGGTTACGCTCCATTATTAAAAGGCTCTAAATGAACATGTTAAGTGATGACCCACACTGAAGACCTTAGTGCTCCATTAGCTCCAACCAAACATGTCTGGCACCGCCCCTGGGCCCTTGGACATTAGAACATTTTAATATATAAATAAATAAAACAATACAACATTTATTCCTTTTTTGATGTATTCTTATTTATACAAAAATTAAAACAGTAGGTATGATTACAGTGGGGCAAAAAAGTATTTAGTCAGCCACCAGTTGTGCAAGTTCTCCCACTTAAAAAGATGAGAGACGCCTGTAATTTTCACTACACTTCAAAGGTTCACTTCAACTATGAGAGA
>KN478283.1:3177-15760 GCA_000787095.1 Periophthalmodon schlosseri | reverse complement strand
TATATGACTTACATAGCATTTTTTGGGCACTCAGAGACACTTTACAAGCATTAAGGAGTAATTAGTTCAAAGGAAGCAGCTAGGAGCTATCTGGAATTGTAACGCAATTGGAATCCTCTGGAAAAATGCTTATAGGGAAGTTGTTGGTTTCTTTTTGTGTGTGTGTGTGGGGGGGTGCGTTTGGAGTTTTTTAATTGTGTTAAAACAGCATAAAATGAATCTAAAAATATACAGTAAACCTTATTCTGGTAAGTTATTAAAGCTGCACAATGTAACTTTTATGCTGAAGGATCTGTCTCCTGCTTTTTTCCATGGAGATGTTATTGCTTTGTCTGAAATTTTCCACAATATGACATCAAACTTATATAGCTCCAGGCAGATGACACCATGAGGCCAAGTTACAGGTCAGATCTCTGGAGACCCGAGTCATCTAACAGTAAGGGTGCATGTTTTTCAAAGTACTTCTGATGAATAAAAATACATGTCATTGAATTAATAGATTGATAAATTAAATTAATGCCATACTGTGGAACTTTCAAGGCAAAGCAATAACATCTCCATGTCTTCACAACCAGGTGATTTTATGATACGTAATGTTACATATTGGAGTGATCTTAGATCTAAACTACATTTGCGTATTTTTTATCATATATTTTTGATTTGTCCTTAATTAAATAAGCGATAAAATAACACAATAAGCTGTTCTTAACCACATGTGCTGATAAACTTAGCTGTAGGTGGCAGATGTTGTGGTCACTAAACAGGGTCAGTAGTAACATTCCGCATTGCAGCTTTAAGCAAACACAAACATCCATGTGCTTGGTTACTTGTTGTGACCTCATCTTACAAAGGCGGCTGCAGATTACATCACGTGGGATTAGCTAAGGACGCGTTCAGGGACCCATCGATCTTTTGTTGTGGAGATCACTCAGAGCGCTGACTCATGCTTGGATCGAATTTCCCCTGCTCCCTAAACGTCTCAGGCCGGGCGAGCGGACAGGGGAGAGAGAGGAGCTGGAGAGATTACAGTAAGAGAGGGTGATGTCGTGGTATGAGGTCATAGTCTGCTGTCACCGTGTCTCTAGCCTAAATCTGAAAATCATGTTTCTGTGTAAAAATGGTACAAGTTTTACATTTGGGCATAAAAGGGTTTCTTTGAAATGTACTCATCAATTATAAATAAGTAAAGTATGACCTCAGTGGTCATGACAGCGTAGTGGAACTGTCAAGTTACAGAGAAAGTAGCAGCAGTAGAAGCAGTAGTACAGTTGTTGTTATAGACAAAGTAGTGGTAGCAGTAGTAGCAGTAGTACCAGTAGCAGTAATAGTAATAGTAATAGTAGCAGTAGTAGTAGTAGTAGTAGTAATAGTAGTAGTAGTAGTACTAGTAGTAGTAGTAGTAGTAGCAGTAGTAGTAGTAGTAGTAGTAGCAGTAGTAGTAGTAGTAGTGGTGGTTGTGTGACTGGTGTTAGAGGTTAACTGATAGTGGAGGCATTTGTGGTATTATAATATGGGCAGTATTACAAGTACAATAGTAGTATTTTTAGTAGCAGTTGTGTTAGTAGTTGTTTTAGTTGTAAGGTGGTAGTAGGAGCAGTAGTAGCAACAGTAGCAGCAGCAGTAGTAGAAGTAGTAGCAGTAATAGTAGTAGTAGTAGTAGTAGTAGTAGTAGTACTAGTAGCAGTAATAGTAGTAGTAGTAGTAGTAGTAGTAGTAGTGGTTGTGTGATTGGTGTTGGAGGTTAATTAATAGTGAAGGCATTTGAATTACTAGTACATTGTATTGTATTAAGTAGTGATATTTGTAGTAGTAGTAGTTGTGGTAGTAGTTGTTTTAGTTGTTCAGTGATAGTAGTAGCAATATTAGTAGCAGTAGTAGTAGTAGTAGTAGTAGTAGAAGAAGAATTTGAAAGTGTATGGTTAGTGGCAGTTGCAGTACTCAACACCCCACAGTAATATAATTAAGAGTTTGGTAGTTTTACTTAACAGCTTCAGTACAACACTGTAATGAAGAGAAATGGGACAGGGAGCTTAAAGTGGGACAGTCCCTTTGTAGTAAATAGTACCATCTGTTCCCCCAGCTGCATGTTCAGCCCTATGACACACTCCCGCTGAGGCAGGGCTCAATCTCTTGCTCAGATAAGTGAAATTTGTTTACTCTCTTATTACGTAAAAAGTGTTTCAAAACTCCCCCACTAAATGTTTGCTGCGTGGAAATAATCCAAATACTACATCTGGATCCAATCTGGCACCACAACTACTGCCTTGTGCCCTCTTCCTGTGTCTGTGACGTCATAGAGCGTGAGCCAATCAGAAGGCACAGAGGGTCGTCCCCAGCTTAAGTCCTGAGGGCCCCAAATATTGTCTCATCATCGTTGGGACCACCAGCAAAGACTGAATGACGCTCAAGGATCTCCCAGCGTGACATGGGATCTGTTTCGCCTACGCACTGCCTACCTCAACACTGCAGACCCAAGAATCTACTGGGAATTGTTTTATTTCGCCGTTAAAATTACAATTCTGAAGTTTGACATTTGTTATTTTTTAAAGACTCATTTTCAGATTTCTACTGGTATGAATGATAGTTATTATATGAACTCAAGCAACATCAAATACTGTTCTCAAACTGTAAATCGCAAAATTGTCTTGTAAATAGAAAGTGGTACAAAAATGTAATGAATGAACATACTTCCAAAATACAAAATTAGACAGCTACCAAAAATATCTGTACATCTTTCATGACTGTTAGTCATAAAATTTCACAGTTTAATTCTCTTTTAATGATGATACACATAAAACAACACGTAAACTTCCGTGTGTTTGCTCCGCCAAACTGTAATCACAAACCATTACCAAAAATGGTCAAATCTCTATCTGTAACTCTACATTCGCTAAACACTTTTCGATAACAAAGTTTTCCCTGCGCACCTCTTCAAACTGCAGATAAGCTTCTATGCAAACATATTAGAACCTACATTAACAATTATTAGCACTTTGTAAGGACGAGTGAAGCAAACTGCATTGAAAGTGTATTTTTCAAACTCAGATCTCCATAATTTAAACCTGTTTTTTACAACTTCAACAGAATTCTACCAACAACCGCTACATAATCTTCTGTAAACATCAAAACCCCTAAACTTTATTCACAAATCTCTTCCAAATGTTACACTGAGCTACATAAGCTACCACAAAATCCTTGGACATTTGTCATCCCAACATTTCAGCTCCTGTGAAATCCTAACTCCGGTCTACTTTTCCAAACTGCGTATAACGACTGCATAATGTTATATAAACATTACACGCAAATGTGTTCACTTTATAGCCACTAAAGCCCATTACAAATGACTTATAGACCATCAGAGCGCCCATTAAGTACCCATGCATTTTTGGAAGCTTCAGTGCCTATTCTCCTGCAGTGTCCACTCCTCCTAAACTACTGACAAACTACCATCAGCTATCACCTTAGATAAGCAATATAAACTTAACTCAACTCAAATATTAAAATACAAAAATAACACTGAAATCTATCTGGATCCATTTAAAGTAACCAACAAATCAGGTATTTATAAGAATATATTTCCAAAATGTTAGCATGTACGCGCTAGTTAATGTCTAATTCACCCATGCTAATTACATAACATTTTACCATATAAAACTCACTTCACACTAAACTCTATTACAAATGACTAACTGAATAGCATGTTACAATCTAAACCCATTTCAAGTACCAACAAGTTCAAAGCTAATTCTACTGTCCTACATCTCTAAAACTGCTGACCAATTACTACATAACCTTATATAAACAGTTGTAACTTACTCAGATACTTGTATAAACTTTACAGATACTAAATTCCACTACGATGACGAAGCTCAATCCATTTGAAGGTACCGGCATAATAACTGATTCAAAATAGTTTAGCTGCAAGTCTTAGCTTCTGTGTGATTTTTCATGCTAATTACATAACATTATAACATTACATCAAAAACTCCATTGACCCTAAAGTGTATAATTACAAATGACTAATTGCGCCGCTGTAGCCCTCGTTAACACATTGAATCATGTTTTAATTGCTAACCCCAGTGTCTGCTGTTTAGAGCTTAAGGCGCTCTCTAACTAACCCACGTGTACTCTACCTCCCTCTCCCCCTCCCCTACCCTGTCTCCTCTCCCTCTCTCTCTAACACACATTCAGAGCTGTTGAGTAGTGTTCACAAACTTACTTTTCATTTTGTGCGTCCCGTGCTGGCGTCCTGTGCCCTGCTCCTTGTGGTGTGTTTGTTATGGTGTGGACAAATGTAAAAGTTCCTTTTATAGCGGAGTATGACACATCACCTGAGTCATCAGCCATCGTCGCCATTCAACAGCCTCAACGCCCACAACCCGGACAGTCCCCCCTCCCTCCTCCCTCCTCACACCAGCAACCCTTTATCCCTTTATCTGAGCAAAAAGAAGAACTCAAATACTTTCTTTGGTTACTGCAAAGGGAAGTGTGTTCATTGAATGAGTGAAGGTGATTTTAGATGAAAGAAATCAGCAGGTTAAGAGGCAGTGAAACCAAGATTTGTGTTAATGTGTCTGTATTAAACTGTAATAAACTAAACAGGTTAACATGATACTTACTCATTCAAACATCCTTTTATCAAGGAAAAAAAAATCTTTCTTTGTTTCTCCAAAGGGAAGAGGACGAGTTATAGAATGAGTCAAGGGGATTTTTGGTGAAAAAAATCAGCAGGTTGAGAAGCAGTGAACCTTAGAACTGTGTCCAGTTTTATCAATAACCTAAAATGTTAATATGGTGTATGAATGAATTCTAACAACATCCCTTTAGCAGAAAAAGACTTTCTTAGTTTGCTCCAAAGGGAATAGTCCACACACTGATGAAGGTGAGTGAAGGTGATTTTGAAAATCAACAAGTTCAAAGTGAAACTGTGTATTAAACTGTAATAAAGAAAACATATCAACGCAATACTAATTCTACATCTCTTTATCAAGAAAAAAACATCTTAGTTTGCTCCAGAGGGAAGAGGAAAAGTGTTCTTTGAATACTTAAGTATATGCATAATATGCAAGTATAAGTCATATATGCAAATGAGAGTCACCTTAATTATAAAAACACAAAAGTCAGAGGAGCAATTTTCCCTCACACAAGTGCATATACAGCCATTGTGTCCTTAGGCAAGACACTTCACCCAACTTGTCTAGTGTGAACTTTGTGTCAGTATGTGAATGATTGCCTCCATCAGTCTGCCTCAGGGCAGCTGTGGCTGAATAAATAAACAGTGCAGCGTGAAGCATCTTTGAAGGTCTCTGAGGCTCCTAAAAAGCTCTATTTACATTGAATGGATTATAATGATTGTTTATTATGATTTAAAAGGCCATAGTTATGAGAATATATGCTCAGGAGTTTTGTTGTGAACATGCGTGGAATGCCACAGTGTTATAAAGAGCACAGTTTAATAATTGACAGTGGCAATAAGGAAAAAGTGCTTCTATTGTAATAAATACTTCTATTGTAATAAATACTGAGCATCTCCAATAGGACAAAACACAGGACCCATATGTCCAGTATAGTGCACAACAGAGCACAGGAACAAGAGGTTTGAACAGGCCCAAAATACAGTGAAACCAATACAGACAATATAGAGAATAAGCCATGCACCGTATGTATGTGAAGAGTCTGACCCTATGTATGTGAAGAGTCTGACCCTATGTATGTGAAGAGTCTGACCCTATGTATGTGAAGAGTCTGACCCTAACCCGAGCAGCTCAAAGCAGTCTCTATGCTCTCTATGCTCTCTATGCTGTGTATGCTCTGTATGTGGAGTCTTGGGGAAAGTGTGTGTAAGGTGTGCCTCTGAAGTGATGGAAGTAGATGACTGCATGAATAATAAATGCAGGAAGATGATGAAGTTAGGTAAACACAGCTCTTCCTCTCTCTCTCTCTCCCTCCTCTCGCTCTCTCTCTCTCTCTCTCTCCTCTCACTGCCCCTCTTTCTCTCTCACTCCCTCTTCTCTCTTTCTCTCTCTCTCCCCCCTCTCTCTCTCTCCCTCTTTCTCCCTCCCTTTCCACCTCCTCTCTCTGTATACCTTTTTTCCTCTTTCTTTCTCCCCGATTCTCTCTATTACCCTCCGTCCTATTTCACTCCCTCTCCCCTTTCACCTGACTCCAATCTTCTCCTTATCCCCCCCTCTCTTCTTTCACTCTTCTCACCCTCTCCATCTATCCCTCTCTCCTGGACGCTGTGAGCTGCACATGACCTCCAGGGCGCCGGCCGAGTGGGAGAAAGAATTTTGTTTCTGCAATGGGCATTTTGCTCACGTCGGCTGGATATGATTCAACTTCATGGAATTACATTTATTATATATTTATTTGTTTGTTTATTTGTTTATTTATTTATTTAAGCTCAGTTGGTCGAGTGTTGATCTGATCCCGCTCGAATCCCGCTCTCGACGTAAACGTCATTGGCTGAGGAATCAGATCCACTGACCCACAGGTCGGCGGTGCGATTCCAGCTCCCACAGACGAATGCTGTTGTTGTGTCCTTGGGCAAGACACTTAACCCACCTCGCCCCCAGTGTCTGCGAACACCGGTGTATGAATGTGTGCGTGAATGAGTGAGTGGTTCCTTGATGTAAAGTGCTTTGAGAGCCTTGAAGGTGGCAAAGTGCTATATAAAAATGTGACCGTTTATTTATTCATTTAAATCAACAAACAAAATAAACATAAGGTTAAATACCCCCTTTTTAAATTTGTTGTCTCACTTGGTTGTCAGGGATCTCCACTGTGAAGCAGGATGGTGACTGGTAGAATGGCAAAGTAGAAGACGAAAGAATAAAACACGTTAATATCGTTTAGAAATATCAGTTTTGGCACATTATTATATCAGATTTTATGCTCAATCAACCACACGCACGATTTGTTCCTTATATTTGAGCAAAAACAGTCTTGCCCCAGCATAGATATATTTTATAAGCAGCTCTTGAGATTAAAAAAAAAAAAAAAAGTTCAGTGTACTGTCTGCATCTGTTATAAAGCATTTTATTGTCAGATGCTGAGGAAGTGCGCGTTAGCATGCTAGTTGTTTACTGTAACGCCAAAACTCCGATCTGGTGTTGGAAAGTTGTGAAAAATGCTTATAAACTCATCACGGTGAATAATTAGGAAGCTCGGGACGCATAAGATAAGTGAGGCTCATGTTTTGAAGACATAAAAATCAGGTACAGTGCCTCTAAATCAGACATATTGTGTTTGTGTCTGCTCTATAGTTATAATTTATGACACCCGTGGATCATTATATTGTCATTTGCACTTTTTAAATAAATACTCATCTAAAACGACTTAATAAAAGAAAGAAGTTGCCCAGTGGGAGCTGACGTCATAACGACAAAGCGCCGCATGCTGTCGACGCCCCCTATGGACAGCTGCACATCACACTAGCGAGTAGCAGATTTTTTTTTTTCAGTTGTACCAAAATGACTACGTGACGCTGTGAAACCGTGCGAGTATCACCGATTAAGAAAATAAAACTGGAGAACGAAGTGCGTACGTCACAGTGGGCGTGTACAGGTGGAGGTGAAAACGGGGATTGATCGGTGTGATATGGCGTCTTGAAAATAAGTGATTAAAGATTACTCAAACAAATCACTCCTAATGCAGCTTCAGGTGAGTAAATGTTGAGGAGAAACAGCTATAACATGGTTAACAGCTCTGAAAAGTCCATTTTGGATAATAGATCTGCTTTAATGTGGGTTTATTTGATTGATCATATTTAAAGCTCACTGCTCATCTGAGACTTTCACTACAGCGGCATGGACAGTGGCCAAGCGTGAGCCACAATAACACAGAACTGCAGTGTTGCCTCAAATGGGGTTAGTAAGTCTGAGCTCACTTCTCCTGCTTCTATGTCGGCTGGATTTTCTGCAGTTTGGAAGTCATCGCGATTTTGCATTCGATCATTTACTGACTCAGAACAAGATGTGTTTTTTTGGTGAAGTTGTGGCCAAAGTTTGTGTAGAATCTGGTGATGCATGGCTCACTTCCTCTCTTCAAAGCTCTCATTAGCGCAGCGCACTGCAGTTTCCATGTGTTTGATGTCAGACTGATCGCACTGTTTTTTTTGTGGGACTTGTGGTCACTAGAGTTAAGTAACTAACCACACGCACACACACACACACACACACACACACGCACACACACACACACACACACTGACAGTAACAAGTGCAGAAGTTTGTTCACTAATGACAATTCCACCATCTTAGATTAGGTCAACGCTCAGTGAGTTACCGGATCTGTGAAAGAGGTCAGCATTTGGTCAGTGAAACTTAAATGCTGTGTAAATGCTTGTAAAGTTACGCTGTGGAATTAATCATATTCGAATTGAGATCAAGATTTAGTCATTTCGAAGTGTCAGGGATTAGCTTGGGTCGAGGTCTACAGCCAGTTCACTCTCGGTAAACTCATTTTAACAAATTTGACTTTTTGGCAATGCTTAAAAATCTTTGATATTCTAAAAAAAAAAGATAAAATTGAGAAAAAAATTGAGATAAAAATGTGAAAACATTGTGATTTTTTTTCAACTCTATTTTTACAATAGTGTTGGGCAAGTCTGCAGTGTTTTATGAACCATTTTTAAAGCAGACATATTGTGCTTGTGCTGCTCTATAGTTATAATCTATGACACTCGAGGATCATTATGTTTTAATTTGCATATTTTAAATCACAATATTCATCCAAAACGACTTAATAAAAGAATCAAGTTCGCTGACTTCAAGTGAAACTTTTTTTTTTTTTTTATTTGTACCAAAATGACTACGCGGTGCTGCCGAATCCTACAAACATCACCGATTAAGAAGAACGCAGTAAGTACGTCACAGTGGGCGTGTACCGGTGGAGGTGAAAACGGGGGTCGATCGGAGCAATGACGTCTTGAATACAGGAGAATAAAGATTTCTCAAACATGAATCACTCCAAATACAACTTCAGAGGCTCAATGAGAAGAAACAACTAGAACGTGGTTAAAATAGGTCTAACAATGGCAAGCAAGGAAGGATGCACTCAAATCTACAGTTTGAAAGTATAAAGTATACATAAAAATTGTGATGTGCAGAGTTTGTTAGCTGAATGAGTCGAGTCTGTGGGTCATTTAAATGTAAACAATGAAAAAAAAACTACTGAAATAAGATCTGAATAAAAGATATACAATCTCTTTTTTCTTCACTTTTTAACCTCTAAAATAACGAGTAACACTTTCTTCCTCAAACGAGCTCTCATGAGACAATCGCGTGCTATTCAAGTTATTGCCTCTTTCACTTCCCTTTTATTTGCACCAAGCACAAATCAGATTTACACTCACATTCATTCATTTTTTTTTTTTTTTACATGTTTTAACATTCAACAGTGGTTAGCTTCCTGCAGGAATGTTGAGCGAGGAACGGTCCTTTCCATCCAAAATGAACTCTGTGGGGTGACCGCAGTGCACTACCCAAGACTTATTTACGTTTATTAATGCCGTACTGTGGAACAATCCTGGCAATAACATCTCCAGGGAGGCAGAAAAGTTACATAGTGCATCCATTCCAGATCTGAGATAAGATAAGAGAAACGTTATTTGTCCCACAATGGGGAAATTCCAGTGTTACAATGTACAGTTTGGCTGAAGAATTAGCCCATGAGTTTTTAGGAAATATGTGTAAGACCAGAAACATGAAATGTCCTTTATTCTAAGAGCTCTTCTGTTTTACTTAAAGGTTCTACATTACACAAAATGGACTCTTGAGAGCTTTATGCCATGTTATAATGTTGCTACCTCCTCACAAACATACCTAGAGTTGTGTTTTGTTTCATTTACACATGTCTGAGTAACTCTTTATTATTAGTCTGTCTACATCTCCAAAGCTCAAAATGCTCTGTTCCACCTTGTGATGTCATGAAGCGATGGTTTTCCAGCTAACAGCTCCTTTTACCTTTTAGTTCAGTAGAGATTGGCAATTCCAGGACTGAAATCATCCAAATGATTCTAGTGAAGGTGTATGGAGCACTTCCTGTATTACCACATGACATCACAAGGTGGAGCAGAGTGTTTTCAGTTTGAGAGAAGAACTCAGTCTAAATCTGCAGGGTTTGTGCGTTAAACATGTGTGAATGAAACAAAACACAACTCCAGGTCTGTTTGTGATGAGGAAACAACATTAGAACACAGATCAGAAAACAGCGTCATATGGGCCCTTTAAACTGTTTCCTTGTGTTTAATCGTAACGTTTTTATCGTTATGATGCCAACTTTTGGGAGTGTTTTATCTTTTCTCGATGTCAGGATCAGCATGTAACATCGTCTCCTCCCGAGTCAATCTTCAATAAATCTAAAAATCTTCAAATACACAGGCTAAATGAGCATAAACAGCACTTAAAATGAGTTCATCATCAAACCAAGGAATTCCCCTTCCCCACACCTCACAGCAGAGGGAGAGCTGTAGGTGAATACTTTCTTGTGTGCACGGGAGGAACGATTCAGAGTTTGGAAAATACAGCGCAGGCGTGTTCAAGGTGTCTGGGTTTAAGGCCAGAATAAACGTAAGAGTTTGAATTCACCGCTGGGGCGCAGGGCTGTGTGTTTACTAACATTTTAAAGGGGATAATCATCAGGACCACAGCGCTTTAAGAGGGGTCTTTCTGGGCTCTAATTTGGCTTTGGGGGAATTTTTGTCCCCACAATGCTTCTCGCACATTTTAAACTTTTTATTTTACAGTTAAATCTTTTATTTACCAGCAAGAGGATACTGCTTATCCAGGAATGGTTTGTAAAGGCACCACCAAATTTCCCACTCCCGAGGCGCTTCCTCGAACTTCAGATTGAGGGGGGCAATGGGCGCTAACCAAAACAGATATCCAAACCGCACAGACAGAATCCAATGGAATAGTGATTTTCCCATGTATTTGAACATTTGTCTTGCCCCATTACAGATATATGGACACAAAAAAGATTATTAAACATACTCATCCAGCGTTTTTGGTGGTTCAAGTTGTATTTTGTCAAAAGATTCCCCCAAGTACAGTTGAGTTGACTCCTGTGCCACCCCTGGCTTTGCTATTTTAATTCCGACTCCATTTTCAAGATTTTGCGCCTCTGGAATTGGAACAAAATTGGAGAAACAATGCCGTTGTTAGTGATGGCAAAGGCTAAATGGTAAGTGTGCACCACAAACCCAAAAGTTGCCGGTTCAATCCTAGCTCTGTGCAAACTGTTGTTGTGTACTTGAGCAAGATACTTCACCCACTTTGGCAGTAGGAATGCAGTGTGTGCGAGTGATGGTGGTTAGAGGGGTTTATTTTATACGAATTGGTTTGGCTAACTTGTGTTTTTCCATCAGATCATTCTTTCAAGTGTGTATATTTTGATTTAGCTAAGATATGTTTACTCTATTGTCCCCATGGGGAAATTTGTCCTCTGCATTTGACCCATTCTTCAATGTTGCTGGGGAGCCTGTGTAGCACCTAAGGACCCATCTCCAGATCTTAAGCTATAAGTTTGGTCTGGACTGTCTTAGCTGGAGGATTTTACCTGTTGTAGGGTTGTCAAAATCAAAAATTAGTTACTAATCGATGCTAAAGCTAATATTGAAACTAGATACTCATTTAAGCAGGTATTGATACTGAAAAAAATCACATTAACACGACAAAAACTGAGCTTTCTGGAAGAGTTTTATTGACATGGTAACATAAAGTAAGAACAGTTATTTTGTGTTTGAAAATTACATTCTGCTATGAAAAAATGAGCATGTTTTATCTTCATCGTGGTGTGGGAATCGGTGTCGAGTCCTTAGTATCGAAATTGAGTTTGAAATGTTAGTATTGTGACAACACCTCTTGGTCATTTTCTGTTTGTTTGTTTTTTGTCCTGGAAACAGCAAATGAAGTAAGCTTTCAGTTCTGCACAAAATATTCACACGACAGTACTTTTTTTTTCTTTTTAACAATCCCCCGATGAGCGGTTCTGGGTTTATCAGTAGCTCGTTTGGGTGTTTCTTGGACAGAGTTCAGAGCTGGACTCGTCTCTGGTCTCTGTCTCTGTCTCTGTCTCTGTCTCTGTCTAATGAACATCCAGAAGTGTGTGTGATCGCGCCGCTGCTGCTGTCTTTGAGTTTCTGCTCCGCTGCTCCTCTATGGGGATGAGATACTGGTTCAAATTCCTGTTTAATGCGGTCTCAAAAAAGTCCATGGATTCAGCGCGGCGTTTGATGTCTAAAAATGGAGCTTCCTGTAACGGCTTGCATCATGTTTGCTATGAGCTTTGTGCATGTCTCACTGTTTGGAAAAAGTTTAATCTGTCAGTCATTTGCATAGTTCCGCCCACTTGCCTTTTTTCACTGCATTCCACACATTCCTCCACTCTGAGAGGTCACAGAGGGGAGAGGACATGGAAACACAGATAAAAGTGTGCATGTATCCGGCGTGGGTGGTTGGGGAAATGATGACATGATGAAAGAGTGGGTGGGGCGTTGCAAGCCACGTTGGAGGCCCACAGACCCCCCTAAACTCTCACCCGTCGCACCCCACATGGAGTTATCAGGTCTGGACAAAGCAGA
>KN478282.1:29776-46361 GCA_000787095.1 Periophthalmodon schlosseri | reverse complement strand
TACAAATAAAAATAATAATAATAAAAAAAGTAAAAATCTGTATAGTTAAGTGCATTCAGTTGTTTTGTAAAAAGTCTAAGAGGGTGTTCCAGTTAAGGGGGGATTCTGTTGTGTCAGTAATTGTGAATGATTGTTCTATGGAAATGTATTCTAGAAGTAGATTTTTCCATTATTTTTTATTCCATAATTTTTCCTTTTGATTTCCAGTTAATAAGTATTGTTTTCTTGGCTATAGTTAGCACTACTAGGAGCAGTTTAGTTTCAATTGGGTCTAAGCTAAGATGGGATGTGTCTCCTAGTGGGCAGACTGAGGGCGAGAGGCAGCAGTCCAAGAGGGTAAAGAGTGAGTGTCTCCAAAATTGGAAGACAGTTAAACTTTAGACAGTTAGACTGTTAAAACTTTTGTTCTTGATGGCAGTGTAAGAAGGAAGGGAGACAAAAGTGGCATCCCACTTTTTTATGATGAATATAAGTTTCTGGAAATTGATGGAATTAGGGCAACAACTAAGGATTATTTTGCTAATCAAATCAATTAATCTAGCGATTATTATTTCGACTAATCGTTTAGTAACCCTAACCCTAAATAAATGCGGGCGCGACAAGAATAAAGTTGTAACATTTCGATATTAAAGTAGTAATTTTATGAGAATAAAGTCATAGCCAAAAAAGATGTAATTTTACCAAAAATAAAGCCAACGTTTAATGATTTCGGGGCCAACGGGGAATCGAAGTGATCACACACTGCAAAATACTGGTGCTTGGATGAGCTAAAAGCCTTACATAAATGCTCATAAAGGATGTCAAACTTTGAAATGCTGACATTTTACACGTCCCATATTGTCATGTTCTTAATATTGAATTAATAATGTGGGAAAACTATGTGCTGTTAGATGACCATTTTTTAATTGTGCCTCAGGACAATATCATTGCTCATTATGTCATACCTAACTAACTATATTCAACAGATCAGAATAATACAATGCAGTATTTAGAATACACCACATCACCCCTTTTTAATAAAACAAAAACAATACCTTTTAAAGTTAGCTTTGGTCCAATATTGCTGACCTGTGCACAGTCTCTATGGGATGTGACCATATTATTGACCATATTTGACCATATATCAAAAAGCGACCACTAGTTAAGCTAAATGGTCTTTTGAAGAAATGTGTGCTCTTCTCTCAGGTCAAACAAACACTTTTCTGCTTCCACACACTGTTAGGGCCCAGGAAATATAGCCACTAGCAGAGCACTCCCACTGGCGTTAATGTCACACACGCAGGCCTTTTTCTAATTTTCTATTTTCTATTATGAGGATATAATTATTTTTTTTTAAGTGTCAGCTAGTTTTCTGAGACTCAAACACATGTATCTTCCAAAGTCTTGTCATTTTGACTTTATATTGCACAGCTGGTATTTCTTCTCAAACACGTTGGTCCAAAGTAATTTTGGAGGTGCTATTGGTAAAGTGGGACCATGAAGATGGTCACTTTGTAATACTCAAAACAAGTATGTGCTAGAGTGTGCAGGCTGATTCACTTTCAGACTCCTCCCAAGTGTGCAAAGAGGCTCTCTGCCTCCACCTACTGTTGATTTGACACACGTGCACCTGCTGTGGGAGCTATGTGCCGGGCAGTGGACACTAACCAACTAATCGTGACTAGTTGACTATAAAAAAATAATCATAGTTGTATTTTGATCATTATATGAACTATACAGACTCTAAAACACACATACAACAAAGACAGGGACATTTTTGAAAATTTTATTAAACAAAGAATAAACAATTTCTGACTTTCATCAATAATACACATAAATATTTACATTTATAAGCCTTCAGTCTCCATATTTCAATCTTTATTTGGTTAATAATGTATAAGTAAAAGTCCCAAAGTAAAATAAAAATAGTCTTTTGACTAGTTGACTGATCAAAAACTTAACTGCTGACTAGTCAACTGCTAAAATAATCGCTAGTTGCTGCCCTAACAGTGTTATTGTGTCATTTGGCAAGACACCACACCTCACAAATGTGCCTGTGGGATCTGTTGTAATTATTGGAGGTTGTTGGGACCAAAAGACAGTCTCATCTTTGTCAGTTTGCCCAGGGCAGCCATTATGCAAGTAGTTTATGACCTCAAGTGTACCTGAGGAATGCATCAATAATGTCCACATGTAATGTATATGTAAAGTACAAATGGATGCAGTTCCGGGGGCAGTGCCATTAGAATGGCCCTGAGCAGCCCTCAGAGGAACTCATGTGTCACACCTAGATTCATCATCAATGCTAAGGACTAATTTGGCCGTCTTTTACTTTGTATGTTGTTTTCCAATTATGGACCAAATAACCTTTGTGTCTGAAAGATATAAATCCAATTATTTACCATTTGTCAAATATCACCATTTGATGTATTTTTTTTTGTAGAGAATGAAAAATGACTGGACAAATTAACATTGCCCAGGAAAACATATGCAAGGAAAGTGGTTAAAAGTGTAGCATAATATTTCTCCTGTAGACACTTGGAAAGTTAATATAGTCCAAATGTGACAGGAGCAGGGCAGGTGCAGGGCAGGTGCAGAGCAGTCACAGCAGCCCCTCCTTTTCTCACCTTCACATTTTCCTTTTGCTCCTGTTGGATGGAGTCTGTGCTCCTGGACCAGGACCTGACGCTTTCCTGGACGCTGTCCCAGGAATGGGCAAAATCGGACACTTGTCTGGGTGTAGTCTGAATCCAGTCAGGTGAATAATGATGCTATCGACAAAGACAGTCATGACAGTGATTGGACCTCTGTAAGCAAAGTAGTCCATTACGGTGAGGACATAGTGGACCAAGAACATCTATCCCCAGCCTTTCCATGGGGAAAGCAGCCAGAAACTGCTGGAAGAAGGCACAAGACCTATCAGTGGGCCCACTGTGAGGTGTGTATCGGTCACAGCAGTGGTCCTCCACTTCCCTCCTCTGTTGACTCCAGTAGAAGCCTTGCTGCAGACGGAAGAGTGTCTTTGTCACCCCAAAATGTCCTGAGCCCACAGCTCCATGAGAGGCAGCAAGAACAGTCTCATGCAGTGACTGTGAAACTACAATCTGCCATCTCACCTCCCCTGTTCTTGGGTCTTTCCACCCTCTTTGTAACACCCCATCACATAAGCTCAAGGCCTCCCACAATAATCAAAGTCCCTCAGTAGCTCGGGACAGGGCAGCAATGTCCATCCAATTGGGCCTGTTCAGTTCCTGTTGACAGGCCCACTCATCTGTATCCACGTCCACTAGTCCATGATACGTCAGTTCATCCAAACCAACAGTTGCACACTTAACTGCCCACTGTAGCTCCATGTTTTCCTGGGACTCCTTTGCACAGTAGCGAGAGTCACTCGTGAAGCAGTGTTCGCGAGAGAGGGCATCTCCGTTACCGTGGTGTGCCACTGGTCTGTAGTCATAAAAAGTCATAGGCCGGCAGCTCCTCAAACCTTTGTGCATTGTGTGGCCCTCTGGCTCCTTAAAAGACATGAGCCATTGTAGGTAGTACTTGAAATGGCGACAGCACTGACCACAGCCAGGAGCTCTCGTCTGATGACACAGTAGCGCTTCTCTGCCTTGTTGAATGTCCTGCTGGAATAGGCCACTACTCTCTCTCCCTCAGCAGTTGACTGGGAAAGCACAGCACCTGAGCCGCCACTGCTGGCATCAGTGTCAAGGATGAAGGAGAGGTTTGGATCTGGGGATGAGAGGACGGGGCACTCACAAGGGCATTTTGCAGTGTGACTCTGACCACACAAAAGACTCCCCTGTTTTTAGAAGGCCAAATGGGTGCTGCAGTGCAAGAGAAGCACTTCACAAATCTCTGTTAATATGAGGCCAGACCCAGGAAACTCTTAAGATTTGAGACACAAGTGGGAACCGGCCAGTCTTTGACTGTTTGCACTTTATCGTCCATGGTGCTCACTTCCGAGCCATGTGTCCTGGCTGTCCACAGCTCCAGCAGATCAGTTGTCGTGGTCTGGGTCTTTATTCTTTATTCACCTGAACATTGTCCCTCAAAGCAGACATCGGGATGCACAGCAGCTCCTCTCAGTAGCCAGGTCCAGTGCTTCTTGTAGTGTCTCTAGGGTGAGCCAGGAGTGTCTGTACACACAGGTCAGAGGGCGACAGACCAGCTTCTGCTGCAAGTTGTTTGGCCATGTCTCTTACCCGCTCTCAGTGGTCTTCAGTTGACAATGGGGCAGTCCTGCCGTACTGACTTAGCGTGTCAGTGTTACACAGACAAAAACACTTTCAGCTGGTAGATCAGCAGAGTCAAAGTTAGTTTAACTGAAACTTTACTGCGGAGGTTTGGCTCGTCACTTCTGACACCAGTGTAGCGTTCTTGTGTAAGGAAACATGCTGAATTACTCTTGTTCTTTATTTGCTGAACACAAGGGCTACTGTAGGCCATAACCCACGCCAAAAACAAAACAACAGTTAGTGTTCAGTCTCCTAACTGAACAGTTAGAATGCGCATATATATCAGATCTAGCGTTGCCCGTTTGCTAACATCATAATCCTAACCACTAGATGGCAGCATAGTACTTGGCATCAGTAGTATCTGACCCCGCTGCTTTTCAGAGAAGGTTAATATGGCACTTTTGCTCTAGTTCTGCGCGTCTACTTAAAAGTAGAGTATGTAACTACTTAAAAGTATAGTATGTAACTACTTAAAAGTACAGTATGTAACTTTCTAGAGGTGGCTTGTCACCTGCATGATTCCATGGAAACAAAAAGTTAAAACCATACTTCAGAACATTCTCCATGGAGATAGATAAGCCATACTGTGGAAGTTTATAGCCAAACATTTCCATGAAAACAAGCAGAAGGACAAGTAAGAGTCAAGTTTGTGGAAATGCAAGCCCCCTCACAGTAAGGGTGCATGTTTTCCTATGTTTATCAGTGCAACAAAAAACATATTGTGGCTAAGAATGGCCAATATTACCTCTGTCAGTTTATACTCTTGCTACTGTTACTGATAATATTCAGATATGATTTGTATTTTTTCCGTTGCTGTAGACAATAAAACATGGGAATGCTTTTCCTTTTTATGCATATATGGCTGAAATCTTTCCAAGTGAAAAGCAGAACATTTTTTGAACCTCATTAGTCTAAATAATTATCTGGGCTCTTTGTTGTTGCTGTTCTGTAGTGGTGAGGAACAGACTGAAAGACAGTTTGGGGCAATATTCATGAACCTTTCTGCTCTCAGTTTTCTATTTTAGACATTTTGATGCCTGAGATCAACTGGCTATTTTGACGTAGACTTAATTTTGTTACCATTCTATCACGCTTTTTCAAGCCAAAGTATGTAACTTTTTGTCAAAAAAGTCTGAATTAAAAGCATTTAAATTTTTTGTTGTGTTTATTAAACTGAAAACCGTAGAAAAATATGTGTCCTTCCTTCCTTGTTCTTTTGATCTTCAATAGTAGGCCTCCAATCTCCATGGAGAATGTTCCAAAGTATGGTTTTACTTCCATGGAATCTTGCAGGTGACGTGCCTCCTCCAGACAGTTACACTGTGTGCCTTTAAATAGGTTTGCATACAATCAATTTAGTCTGATCATACATGCTAAATTACACGCACCATCTCTTTGTTACTGGCTACTCTCTCATTCTAAATCTCTCTCAGTTCTTACCGGGCCTGACTTATTCCGTTTCCAGCTGTGGTTGTGCTGTTGCCTGGCCCTGGTCGCCCTGGAGCGGAGAGGCATGTCCCAGAGGCGCGGACCGCCCCTCTCTCTGACTCACGGTGCGTCTCTACTCCAATCCAAAGCCGTGTCTGTCCTAACCAACTTCAGGACGCACCTCGCGGAAAAGTGGCCAAAAACACATGTCCTTTGCGCGCCCTCGTCCTCTTCCGCTCTTACGGCTTTTCCCGAGGATTTTACCCGGACCAGAACGCGTGACCGGGGATCTGCGGAGCCCCTTTTCCGTCTCTTGGACCTCTCCTTCTCGGCACTGTGATCTGGGGACGTGGGCTGCCATGGATCGCTGGATTTAGCTTTCGTTTTGGGAATCATTCCGTTGGATTGGTTCCGTTGGAGCGGTTTTGTTTGTCACACGGCTCGCAGAGGTGTCGCGTCGCCGCTGACGAGCCAAAATGCCCGTAAGAACCAAGTATAACCTAGTGGACGATGGGCACGATCTGAGGATACCATTGCACAACGAGGAAGCTTTCCAGCATGGAATCAACTTCGACGCAAAGGTAAAGTCGTAAAGTGCGGTGCTGTGGCGGTGCAAGGGTTCCAGTGTTTTTATATTACAGCCGTATTACATATAACTCTTTATCACTGTGTCCGCTGGTACTTTAGGACACGTGTAGCGCTCAGAGCTGAGGAGAGTCTGTGAGACAGAGAGGTGGGAGAATGGACTATGACTTTTTGTCGCTAGGAATACACAAGTAGAAGTACCAAGTAGTGCGTTCCATAGCACAGGATATTCCAGTAAAAGTACAGTTTGTGCGTAAATGGGCTACTGCGCACAAATCTTAATTGGCCTTTATCATAAAGACATAAAGTACTGTGTTAATTTATACATTTGTTGAAGATAATTAAAGGAACAGTATGTAACATGAGCGCTTACTGTTTTAAAGGTACTACAATTATAACTGAACCTGGGTTGCCAATGTCTTAACCTGCAGATAGAGGACACATGCAAGTTTTTCTCATTTTCAATATATGGACAGGCAATGCTTTGTGAAAGCTCAGAACAAAACACCAAATTATAACATAAATAAATGGAACTTCATGTCCAATGGACCCATTTATTTATGTTATAATTAGGTGTTGTCCAATGATTTTGTCCAATGGTTTTGTAATTAACAATAAATCAGCATTACAGTTGGTATCACTAAAAGCTATATTTGATTTAAAATCAAACTCTTACATAAGAGGTCCTTTTACTTTGTCTTAGAAATTCCAAGTATGGCACATTTTATTTAAAAAGCATGGAAGGTATGAAATGATTAACATACCTACAACTTGAATATGATTTCTCAGTTTGAAGTGACAGAAATGCATTCAGGTGTGACTTATTCCTCCAGAAGTACTAAGTGTCTCCTCCGGCTCCGCTCTGCAGCCCTAACAGAGCCTTGTGGTCTGGACCTGTGCTACAGACTGTATCACCGATGTGCACTTCTGCATCAGGGACACGCACCTCATGCATCAAATTACTCCTAAAATAAGTCAACAAAAAAATACAGTAACCTCTGTGTTGCATATTAGCATCAGAACAGAACTTTTTTCGGATGGAGGGTCCGCCACCTGCTTGTCTCTATGGAGATGATATTGCGTTGCCTGGAACGTTCTACAGTATGGCATAAACTTCTCTTTCTCAATGGAGGTACTCAACAGGTGAAGTTACAGGCCAGATCTTTGAAGCCGGCTCATCCTAACAATGCATGTTTTTCAAGATACATTTTGCAATAAAGTGAAATTTGATAAATTGGATAAACGCTACAGTGATGTGTCACTCCACTGAGTGTACTTCACACAGCTGATGAGTCTGTGTATAATGTGTAACAAAGCTTATGTGAACAGTCAGAGCCCATACAGTGCTTATTGTAGATACACATTTCCCCCCATTTGACCTGGACAGTGGGTGATTAGCAGTTTAATTAATCTGGTTTTGTGTAAAACATTGTTCTAAAAATCAGCTAAAATTGTGCTCAGAAGTAATTGGTAAAATACAATTAGTTAGCCTCACTTAACTTTTAACTTAAATGAAAACAAAAAAAAATGCTTTTATTGTTTTCATTGCTCTTCAAAACATTTAAAACCATGGGTTCCTACTCTGAGCAGGCTTGCATTTCCACAAACCTAACTCTTATTTGGCCTAGAGGGGGTGGGCCTCCTTCTGCTCTCCATGGTAATGTTGTTCCTCCTGTAATCTTCCACAGTATGGCATAAATCATATCTATCTCCATGAAGAATGATCAGCAGAATTTAGTTAAATGTGCACCTCATAACATTTCTGCGTTTCCATAGGGATATTATTGCTTGGTCTAGTATGTTTCATGGTAAGACTTTAAACATAACTATCTTGCTATTATTAAATTTTGAATAATGTTATTGCTAAAAAATACAGTGAAACATGCCTTCTTACTGTGAGTGAGTGTCCTGGTTGTGTCACATTGTGTCACAGTTTAATGCCATACTCAACATTCTAGGCAAAGCATGGAGACAAGCAGATGACACCCCCTTCTCCAGTAAAGTGACATAGTGTAGCTTTAAGTACTTTTTGATGATGAACTGTACTTTTACCGCACATTCTCAGTTCTTTGTTTCCACTGCAGGCTCGAGTACTGTGTATTATTGTTGGCCTGTGCGCAGAGAAAGCCTGTACTTTGTGTCATCGTGGAACATGTGTCTGTGAACAGAACGCAGTACTGTCCCATTATATGCACTTTAGATTCTATATATTCATTTACTGTTTAAAGTGCATATGACATAGTACCTGTGGTGAATATTTATCATAGTTTTACGTCAGTTAAGTGGCAGTTTGGGACGAAAAGTTGAAAAGAAAAGGACAAAAATACAGGAAGTAGCGCTGAGTTCTAAAACAGAATCCCTCTAACCTTGTCATCAACGCAGACATTTTTTCTGTGCATTTTTCTGACACATTAAACACTGATTTAACCAAGCAGAGATGTTGTCATTTTAATTAGTCTAATCATAGTGTGTAATTTAGACGAGCTTTGGTCCTTGTTTACATTATGGTTGCTAGGTAACGGTTATGATATTACCTCTACGTATTTCACATCTGCTGCCAGTGTCCTACCGGGAAGTCAAATCATAAACTTCAGCAAATTGGAAAAAAATAGGCAACATTTTTAGTGTTAGCTTTGTTTTGGTGTAATGCGTCTGACCTGTCACATGCACCGAAGACCTGTCTGCATTCTATTCTAACCTCTTAAACTCTATCTGATCTGTTCTTCAGTACATCGGGAGTCTGGATGTGGCACGCCCCAGCAGTCGGGTGGAGATCGTGGCTGCGATGCGGAGGATCAGGGTGAGTCTACAGCTCCTAGGGTTGCCAGATTTTCAGAGAGGAACGAGCAACCAAGGCCTTGAAAAAAGCCCAAAACCAGCGACCCAACCCCACAAAAACAGGTTAAAAAAAAATTTGCAATGGAGCTCAACAGTGATCGACCACTGCCCAGTCATTTTTCCAATTCAGACTTTCAAAAAAACTTATATTAAAAGTTTGAAAGCTCAGGACTAATCAGCTCTGTGGTAATTAACGACCACAAGACCTATCATTTTATTTAAAATCTGTTTCTGAAACTTATAAACCGAGTTTGAAAGCTCAGGACTAATCAGCTCTGTGGTAATTAACGACCACAAGACCTATAATTTTATTTAAAATCTGTTTCTGAAACTTTATAAACCGCTAAGTTATTAAAACATTTCGCTGAATCTTGTGTTTTAAATGTGTTTTTTGGACTTAAAACAATGGCGTTATGGATATTAGTTAGCACATAGCTGGTTAGCCTCTAGTCTATGGGGAAAATGTACTTCCGTAACCGGAGCAGACTTCGAAGTGGGTGGGACTGTCGAGCTCCATTAGTTGTGTGTCATAGCTGAACAAACACTAATAAGATGCACATATTAACATTTTTAAAATAACAAAACAGCTCGAAAAGGTAAATCAACTGTTAACAACCTGTATTTCATTCTTTCCTGGGTCTATTCACGTGAAACAGACCTGAAAAAAGGCTAAAAATCCCTCCTTTTATGATCTAAAAGTGCTGCTCAGGAACAAGCCCAAAGTCACAATAAAACAGATTTGGCAACTCTGCCTTCTGTGTGTGAGGGAGCCCCGGCATTAAATGTCCTAAATATTTGCCACATGTAGGGGTGGGAGATATTGACAAAAATGAATATCTTTATTATTATTATTTTTTCTTTTTCTGGAATATGCTAAAACTTGCCTGTGAATGTCTTGGTTCAGGTTCAAGTATTGCATAAAAACATGAATGGAGCCTAAAATGAACCACAAGGGCAGAAATATAACTTTATACCCTTCTTTGGTAGATGACGCTGTCTCTTTTTGAGGTCATTTTGAATCGTTTTAATTATAAGCGAAATACTCAATACGTCCATTTTTCGATACATTTCCCACCTCTTGGCTTTCTTTTCTCTATGTGTTTGGAGTGTGCTAACATGCTGTAATATGGAGGGTCAAAAAATGAACTTGTATGACACAATACAGATGCTAGCTACTAAAGCGTTTAACTGTGCTGTCTATCTTTGCAGAACATGTTTTTTACCATATGGGTAATTTAAAAGAGCTGCTTTAGATTTATTGTGTTGGTGGTATAATGTGGTTTTGAGTGCTCTGGTTTATCTGGATGTTTTCTAGAGGAGGGGTCTGCTGTCCTGTGCTCTCCTTTTGGCTGTGGGGCGGGTCTAAACTTTGACTCGGTTTTCATAGATGTAGATTGACGTCTTTAAAGAGGGGGCATTTTACTTCTATGGGTATTAACTGCAAACACATAACATATTTAGATCACCATGTTTCCTTTTATTGTTTTGAAAATGCTATATTTGCCGAAAGCAACATATTAACATGTTTTATAAATTTCACTTTTGTTTATGACGCTCTGAGGTCATTTTCACACTGCCACTAGTTGGGTTGACGTAAAAGAGCATTCGTTCCGAGAGCTGTATGTTTGAGCTGGTGTGAACCCAACAGTCACACTCTAGACCCCAGTACGCGGCTTCACTCGCACTCTGGAGCTGGGCAAGTGTGGCGTGAACGCGGCCGACCTCGGGCCGACCTACGCAGTCCGTGGTGACAGTAAAAGTGTTTGGAATTGGGCAAAAAAGCACTCGGATTATGTATATTTTTATGAATGGGCGCTGCAGAGCTTGTGTTTGACACGGTCATCTGATGAGGCAAATTGGATCAACTTAATATCAGCAACGGTCTCCTCCTGCGTCTGTCTGCGCAGGTGAGTCTGAATCTGTCTGTGTGTGGTTCCAAAAGTTTGTTCTCCTTCGCCACCAGCGCATACAGTCCTCACAGCTCTGTCCGCGTGAAGTGCGTTGCCATAGAAATAAGTTCGGTGATCAGCTGATGGACTCTCACGTGGCTCATGGTGCGTGTTTGAGGTGAATGATGCATGGTCTATGTGAACCAGACCAACCCAAAAGTGAAGTAAACAGAACCAAATCTAGTGCACTCTGGGGCTGACCCACAGAGCGCACTAACAACAACAACTAAACAACCTAAGGCTCCCCTTGCTTTGCTCCCTGCACTAAGTCACTCCCCCTTCAGAGCGGTATCACAACACAATCAGCGTGCATCCCGCTAATGAAATTGTTGTGTGGGAGCATTGATGACATAGGCTTGTGGGCTGAGCATTGCACAGATTCTTACAGCTAACCGTAAAGAGGGTTCGAATAGGGCCTGGGAGAGATCGCTAAAATACTCAAAAATGTGTGGATGACTCAAAAAATGTATTTTGCATTATACCTCCTCTAATGAACCAGACTGGGATAACTTAGCGGCCAAATGACTCTGAACTGTAAATATGTTTTCATTTGTTGTAATTTGTTTAAAATGGATTCATGCATCTGTTACATGGTTATTTCTAAACGCTATGAAGTTGATTTTGTTTACTTTTTATGTATAGGTTACATATTCTTTCACTTTAGCCCTTTAACTGTTTTGTGTCTATAATCTAATCTAAAGGAATGTCGCCCATTTTGAATGGGGAAAATGAAATATAAATTTGCTGTCATGCATCTCCTCAGCTTTCTTCTTTTCAAAAGTATTTTTGATATTGTATCCTGTATCCTGACTTTGGAAACCATCCCAGTCTCCATCCTGGTTTTGGCCGCAGGCTGAGCAGATCACGGCTGCAGGGGAGAGACTGTTTGGGCACTGGACATTCCTTACCATTTACATCTGCAATAGTCTATTTAATTTATATATTTGAACTAAATCTAGAATCAATATATTTGCACTTTTTATCTTAGCAGCCTTCAATCTCCAGCACTTGATTAAAGGAAAGGCGTTAAAGGCAGTGCAAAATGGGCCCTGAACAAAAAGTCTTGTGGTTACTTACGGGTTTGAAGGGAAACAGGGCTGTAGCGGTTGATTTGTTTGTGGACAAGCCGGCATAGGGCTATGGATGTCCACATATCATTGCCATATCTATTATTTTTATATTATTAGGGCCCAAGCACGAATGTTCAATGAGCTCTAATTTTGAGTGAAGATCCCGGGAAAAAATAATGAAAGACGGCTCAGTAGCACCACCTCAAAATCGATTTACATTGCACCAATGGGAGCCCGCACCCAGAATGTGATCGTAGACAAATGAAACTTGGCATCAAAAATAGGTCACATCAGGACATGTAAAAAGTGATATTATGGCCCCACCCTAAACCCTACAGGATGTCGGCCATATTGGATCAAACCTGGGATCATCATCATAATCTCATCATAATCTTTTGACATCTCCTCCAACAGTTTTCATCAAAAACACTCCAAACTTGGACAAAAGACACAAAACCCATGTGCAATAAAAAGTTATCAATTATATTTAAATAAAATGTTGGCGGCGGTTATGGTGATTTTTGAACAAAATGTCAATTTTTGCAAAAAAAAATTCTATCTTTCACAAACATTGCCGGATTTGAATAGACCCAGTGAAGCGCGTGTGCACATTTCTGAGCTGGACATAATAACATCTTTTAAGATGGCTCTATAGTGCCCCCTTCAAATTTCATTTTAAAAAAATTAATAAAAGCCAATCTATTTGTCATGGACTTGTGAGAGAATTTACAGATAGGCTCTTCATAATGGGGAACATTGTGACAAAGTCCCATCCTTCTACCTTATCATTTAGGTGTAAAAAATAGAAGAAAAAAAAAAATTATTATAGGGCCATTGTTCTTCGTCGGTGTCTTCTTTCTTATTCTTATTCTTTTTACGCCCAAACAATTGCATTTTTGATCCCCTGAATGACGACGAAAAGTCTCACATGGGGTATAGGATTGACCTGTCCGGCGAAAAATTCCATAAAATGCACATCGCAAAACTGTCCAACTCAAAACAGCTCAACAGCGCCACCTAGAAATTTCAAAATTTTGACTTGACTGTGCAGCCGACACGTATATTTCGCCATATGTCTACAAAATTTTACACAGTTATAGAACTCCAGGAGACAAGCAAAAAAGTCATTCATCACACTCCCCTATGATGGACAGGGAGTCGGCCATATATACGCCACATTTTTGACTGGGTGTTTTCAAAACATATCTAAGCTTTTTATCCACATGACCTCAGATTTCACATGTCACATCTACACACGAGTTTTCAAAAAACAACCATGTTTTGGGGAAATTCCACACGGTTTGCCCATAGGATGTCGGCAAAAGCACCTTCATTTCCTTTTTTTTTTTGATGACTTCTCACCACAGGCATTGGCCTAGAGAGATCAAATTCAAATCAAAGATGCGTGATCCGGGCCTGAATGTAATGGAATATGAAGTCTACTCAAACTGAACACTATCATACCATAGAAACGTCAACATTTCTACAACAGATTTCTACGAAATTTGGGGAATAAATTTGATGCATGACAAGAAGCAAAAAAAAATTATTACGGACATGGGTCATTTCTCACGGTTGGCCAGCAGGGACGCAAAGACCCCTAAAAAAATTTTTTTTTATGGCCAGCAGGGACGCAAAGACCCCTAAAAAAAATTTTTTTTTAATGTCTTACACGCATGGGCATTAGCCTGCACAGCTCAAATTCAAATCACAATTGTGTTATTCTGGCCTGAATGGACTATAAAGTCTAAATAAACTGAACACTATAGCGCCCCCTACCATAGACATGAAACATCAACATTATCAGATTCCTACAAAAATTGGGGAATAAATTTGATCCATGACAAGAAGCAAAAAAATATATTACGGACATGGGTCATTTCTCACGGTTGGCCAGCAGGGACGCAAAGACCCCTAAAAAAAATTTTTTTTTAATGTCTTACACGCATGGGCATTAGCCTGCACAGCTCAAATTCAAATCACAATTGTGTTATTCTGGCCTGAATGGACTATAAAGTCTAAATAAACTGAACACTATAGCGCCCCCTACCATAGACATGAAACATCAACATTATCAGATTCCTACAAAAATTGGGGAATAAATTTGATCCATGACAAGAAGCAAAAAAATATATTACGGACATGGGGCATTCCTCACGGTTGGCCAACAGGGGCGCAAGGACACCTAAAACAAAAATAGCGCTCCCTATAATACACAAAAGACACAACATTGTCCAATTGGCATGAAACCTGGGGAAATAATTGTAGACCTCAAAACATGCAAAAAAACAATTTTGCAACAATTACACTATATCTGTATTATGCATGAGGTTGCTGGTTCAAAGCCATGGAGACCGCCAGTATTAAGCAATGGCCACACTGCACTATAGAAATGATATGAAGGGGGACAGATGGTGGCCTAGGTGGTGGCTGAGTGGGGAGAATGTGATGCGGACTCCAAACGGAGGCAGTAACATTAGAACATATCTGGAGTCAAAAGTTGTTCAGAACCAGCCAGGGCCATTAAGGTTGAATGGAGGCTCGTTCAGACTGAAACTGTAAACAATAGCTGTTTCCAATTTCAGTGTAGTTAGCCCCTCTCTTCAGATAGATCTAAGGCAGTGTCCACCAGTAATCTGACCAGAACTGAAGAAGTGGCTTGGATGAGCAGCGAAACATCTTCACTCCTACAATGTTTTGTCCAGTTGACTGATTTAACTTTGGCTTTTAGTTCTTTTTCAATGTTTTTTTCTTTATTTATACTGTTTTGTACATTTTATATACATATGGAACATCAAATGTATGAAGCAGGGTATATGGAATTATGTAGCAAAGATTAAAAAAAAGTTAAATAACTGAATTCAACATATTTTATATTCAAATCCTCAGAGTAGCTGCCCTTTGCTTTGTTGACAGCGCTGCAAACCCTTGGCCTTCTCTCATTGAGCTTCATTCCATATACGCCATTCATAGTTGTGATGCCTTCAGTGAGAATCTACTAATCATGGAAATAAAGAACCATAAATGAAAAAATGTGTCCAGCCATAATGGATTAAGAAGAACAGTTATAGTGTAGTCTTAAGTCTGTGTTCCTGCCCTGTGTGGTCATGTGGTCAGTGCCATTGTTCTTGATAATGGTCACTTCCTGTGTGTGGAGCTGCTTCCTGTGGGGGCCACAGTTCCACTGCTCCGGGCCCCGGCTTATTCAGGGGCTCCGAGTCAGGCCAGTGGAAAGGGCCAAAGCACATGACTCATATCCTCTTGGAGCCTACTCTGTGTATGTGCCAACCTGTAGCACGGGAGCTACCAGTAGCTCTCCACCCCCCTCTCAAGTAACTTGCCAAGGGATTTCTTAATTATACGTATACGTATTGTGCTGAATAACTTAACTTTGATTAATTAAATGCCTATTACCATTGTAAATGTATAATTGTGATGCCTAAATTTGTTCACTAATAAATTGATAATGGTTTATGTTTTATAGGCATCTAACTGTATCCCATCTCAGGTTTGCCGTGGCTCTTATACTGTATATACTCAATTTCTTGCGACCGCTAAAATTAGTAGCTCTCTGACATTTTCATTTTGTAAAGATAGCTCACCGGAGGAAAAAGGCTGGAGACCCCTGCCCTACTTCTGTCTCATCAAGCTAAACCCCCAGGTGTGCATTCAATAGATAAGATTCAGTTCACAGTTTGCATGTTAATCATGAGCATAAATATTTGACAGAAGACTGAAATCTAAAGTTTTTAAAATCTAATAGAAGAATCCTATGCATTTCGGAACATGTTTGTAGAGGTCTAAACTACGGGGTCCGGGACAGTTCTAGGCATTTGGTGGCCCTAAACAAGATTTAGTTTGTGTCCTGCTAATGGATAGTTTGAAGGCCACCTACCCCGCTAGCACGCTAACTTGGCATGACATTATGGCACAAAAACAATAGCTCACTCACCTTTATCCTGCAGTCTTTTTTCCCCAGCTTCAATGTTTTCTTTTCTGGCCCTTCAGCCCCTCTTCTTAATACTTTCTTTTTGGAGCCATGTTATTATGTGATGACACTAATGATGTTAAAGCTGAAAGCTTTTTTTCCCCTTTATTTTAAGTGTGTGCGTTGCGGCGCTAGCCTGGCCACGATAATTCATTTATCAACTTATTGTTCAATACATGTTAGATGGAACAATTGTTTTGTAGGTCAGTATTTATTGTGGGTATTTTTTCTTTGGACTAGTGGGAAACTTTTTTGTTATTTTTCTGTACTACGTTGAGATTTGAGCTTCTAAATAAATGGTATCTATAACTGATCATAGAATGTGGTCAGGCCTCTGCAGTTTTCTCTGAGGATGTGGGCAGGGCCTTGTGTGACAGGGCCTTGTGTGACAGGGCCTTGTGTGACAGGGCCTTGTGTGACAGGGGCTTGTGTGGCAGGGGCTTGGGTGACAGGGCCTCGGCGGTGACAGGGCCTCGGCGGTGACAGGGCCTCGGCGGTGACAGGGCC
>KN478282.1:14689-29713 GCA_000787095.1 Periophthalmodon schlosseri | reverse complement strand
GCCACAGCAGTGACAGGGCCTCGGCGGTGATGGCCTCATGAGACAGGGCCTTGTGAGACAGAGCCTCTGTGACGGGGCCTCGGTGATGACAGGACCTCATTGGTACAAGGCCTCAGTGCTGACAGGGCTTCGGTGCTGACAGGGCCTTGGTGCTGATAGGGCCTCAGTGATGACAAGGCCTCGGTAGTGACAGGACCTTGTCTGACAGAGAATCTGAAGCAGAATGACATGAAATAATCAGAATACTGCACTAGTTTTATCTTTCAGGCGGAAATAGTGGTGTAACATTCAATAAATTATTATTTTCCACTCTTGTACCTTTAAGATGATCCTTCCCTCTCTCTGTATCACATATAAATCCTAGCTTGATGCTTTATCGACGTAGCCCAAATAAACAGCATCTCCTCACACTATCTGTATGTAGAGAGGAGATGTATTATTTACATAAGTGTCTCATGAGAGGAGCAGCCACGGCAATTAGAGCAGCTGCTGGACACGGCCATCAATAGTCCAGAACAAGTGTAGTACAAGGCTGTTTGTGCGGGCCAATGTGTGGAATATCAATGTTTAAAATGTGTCTAAAATTATGTAACTATGATACCCACAGCTTTGTCCCAAAGCCTGGATAACCAGGAGCCAGCTCGGGTTTTATAGAGAACACCTTAACATTTGAGTGTTATTTTTTGTCAAGTCTTTGTTCTCTTTTAGGAAGTAACACAAGAGGAAGTGGAAGGGAAACTAACAGGAAACAGGAAGTAAGGGTAGCTCAGATGAAACTGCAAGGAACAAGGCATTATCACATGTAGTCTGTTTGAACAGTGTGAGAGTGAGACCAGGCCTAAACTGCACTGAACCAGGGCGGAACCAGGGCGGAACCAGGGCGGAACCAGGGCGGAACCAGGGCTTCGGAACCAGGGCGGAACCAGGGCGGAACCAGGACCGAACCAGGGTGCCCCAGTGCATTGAAGGGATGGGTCAAATGCAAAGATAACATTTTCAGGGACTATAAAGTATACCTTGAACCAGGGCGGAACCAGGGCGGAACCAGGACCGAACCAGGGTGCCCCAGTGGCATTGAAGGATGGGTCAAATGCAAAGATAACATTTTCAGGGACTATAAAGTATACCTTACATCACCAGGTCTAAACCAGTACCAAACCAGTACCAAACCAGTACCAAACCAGTACCAAACCAGTACCAAACCAGGTCTCAACCAGGTCTCAACCAGGACTACAGAGCACCTTAAATGTCTTAAGTCCTTTAACACCTTTCTAACTGCAGTTGCCTGGTTGCTGCTGTGGAGGTGCATTCACACACTGTTAGAGCCTGATCTCCACTGTTGCCCGCGCCCCCTGCTCCTCAGACTGAACGTAATGAGTCCTAATGAGGGATTAACTTTGGACTGTTTCACTTTAGAGGAGAAAAAACAACATGGCCGCCCTCCCTCAGCCCAGACTCCTCAGTGCAGACTTTAGATGACTTTAAACTTTTAATCCTCCTATTCACAAAAACCTCCTGAACACTTTCTGTTTTAGGGTATCAGCCATCACAGCTGCTCTAGTCTCCATAAGCAAACCAGTCAGAGAGTGATTTGGCAAATTTTGTGTTTAAACTGGATGCCCTTCCATACTGCTGTGACTGGAGGGAAATGGGAGTGTTGTGTCCTGAGCCATTTTGATATTTTCACTGCTGTGTCTGTGATAACACCTTTTCCACCACAGACATGTAGGGCAATCAGTTGGAACTGAATCAAAATCTCAGTTTGAGTTGATGCAATTATGGAGTCGCAAAGGCTGCAATTATTTAGATAAAAGAATGTCATCTGTAATGAACAAAATATCATTTTTAATAGAAAAATCTTTGTTGTACCTGTAGTTTCTCTCAAATGTTAGTGCTCCTGGAGTTGTTCACATTGCGCACTCTGAACACAATCGCACATCTAATCGCAACACTTGTCTGAAAAATCACAATTCGATATTTTTCCAAAATGGTGCAGCCCTACACGCGTGTGTTGAAGTGAAAATGCAGATATGAATTTATGAGATATGACTTCAGACTGCTCAGCAATACTGTCATTGTGACCACATAAATGCAGTCCTTGGCAATGTGTGGGATGGGGAAATGGCACTACTTTGAGAAATATATTATCATATCATCCAATCACAATGTACGATTCATTGTTATTTTGTCTGAAATGGCTTTTCCTCAACATAAATGAGATGGACTTTTAATAAAGTCTGAACTGCTGTTAGACTGCTCATCCCTCAGACTACTGGCATTATTCTTATAACACTGTTTAATAATGTATTAAATAAACAGCTTTTCATATGGGGAGGCCTGCACTGCTGGCTGCAGGTGCTGGGGTTTCATACATCTCTGCATACAGATTGGATAATTATCTTGAACTTTTACATTAGAACATTTGCCTGTCAAGTCCAGACTGATATCCCTCTGTATAATAAAATACAGAGAGTCACCACTCCCTCTGTTACGTCTCAAGCCAGAACCAAACATGATTGTCCAAGATCTGTTTTTTTTGGGTTTTTTTCAATGACACATGCAAAACAAAGGAGCCCATTGGTCACCTATCAATTTGAATCAAATCAAACTTCTCTAGTGCTTCGCTCACTGATTCTGCAGAAATCCGCCATATGTTTCAGTCTCCTGCGTTATTTTATTTTTTTTCATTTTTACAGCCATATTTGCTTTGACGGACGGGCCATGCATGTCCCTGATTGGCTAATCTACCTGAGTCTTGAACAGGCTTGTACTGCTAACCTTAAAGAGGGTTCAAATAGGACCTGGGAGAGATCGCTAGATTATGGATTACATCTAAAACCTCTTCAGGCATGTTTTTGATGAGGGAACATTACAACATGGCAGAAAACTTCTAAAAGTCCATTTTGCATAATACCGCCTCTTTTAAGATGACATTGTAGCATAAGACACCTCTTAACTATTGACTTTCTTAAGCAACTGACTGAACTGACCCTGTGTACACAATAGTGATGGGTACAAATGAATGATACTGAATGGTTGTGATGCTACTGTTAAGTCTAACCTCTATTTAAAGGGCCCATATTACGCTATATTCTGATCTATTTTATAATGTCGTTTCCTCATCACAAACATACCTGGAATTGTGCTTTGTTTCATTCACACCTGTTTAACACACAGAAACCATGTATATTTAGGCTGAGTGCTTCTCTCAAACAGAAAACACTGTTCCACCTTGTGATGTCATGTGGTAATACAGTAAGTGCGCCACTGTGTTTTTAATCTCCGTACGCCTTCACTAGAATCATTTGGATCATTTTACCCTTTTTTGTCTTTACAAAAAAAGGATAAAAGGTAGCTGTTAACTTGACAACTACCGTTTCATGACATCACAAGGTGGAGCAGAGCACACAGGAGTCAATTCTGCATGGTGTAGGACCTTTAAAGCACACCCTAGTTTATTCCCTGGGCTCACCTCCTCCCTCCCCTCCTCCCCCCTCTCCTCTCTTATATTAGTGAAGACACATTAGCGGCGCGCTGAGCTGAGAGTGCCCATAATTATGAGTAAGACGGGCTATCGGGCTCAACCTGTTTATGAAGATGTAGTGTTCTGCCAGAAGCACAGCAGCCTAATGAGAAGGGCGCACCAGGAGGGCTTACGGGTAACATCTCCTCAAAATCTCCTCAGTGAGTGAAGCGTGGAGACCAAAGGAGCAGACATGATCACTTTCACCTCTCTGTACTTTATGTTCTTGTATTCATTTACAGACTATCCTTGTATCCTTGGTATTATCAGGCAGTAGTTGATGGGCTACATCCGGTTGACTCCTGACTGGTTTTTGGGGTCGTCCATATTTGCGTTGGAGGTGACAGTTAGGCAGTTAAAAGGCTCAGACCGGTGCAGGTGAAACAAGGACACACGGACATGGTGTCTCATCTCTCCATCTGTCTGTCTGTCTTTCTATGTGTGTGTGTGTGTGTGTGTGTCTCTCTCTCTCTGTTTTTCTCTGTCTGTTTCTCTCTATCAATCTCTCTCTCTGGGTCTCTCTCTCTTTTTCTATCTGTGTAAAAGGTATATACAAAAAACTAACAGGAGCCTGATAAACCTGCTCTGTTCATCTCTCTCTTTGTATCTACCCCCCTCCCCTCGCTCTATAAAGTGTAAATACAGAGTGCTGAGCAGAGCCTGATAAACCTGCTTTGTTCTCCGTGTGTCTATGGTGGGACCGACATGACTCTGTGCTAAGGCTGGGCGATATGGCCAAAAAATTAAATCTTTATTTATTTATTTTTTTGCACACACTGGATAATTATGATTTTATTCGAAGTCAGAGCAGGGACTTCTAGTCTTAAAACAGGGGAAGCTCTTTACATTCTCATTCTTATCATATCCTATTATTTAAGAAAAAAACTGCCTTCAATTACATTTGTATAGATATGTAATATAATTTTAATGATTCAAATTAAAATGAGTGCTCCCGGTAATTCTGAGAAGGCCAGGTCAATGGAGCAACCACATCTGTGAGAATGGGCTTCAAAATATGCACCAGTCGTAATGTTTATATGATCTGACTAAACGAGAGAGGAGTCAGAGCGCACATGGACAATAGAGGTTATGCAGATAACATCACAACATTACACATTTTTTAATGAGTGGCAACATTGAGTTGCACATTTAAAAGCTTTGAAAAGTTGATTTTGCATAATAGGTCTGATGTTTCTGAATGCGTGCGTTGAAGATATTAATTGGTGTTGGGCAAGTTCAATTGTTCTTTATCTCCCCCTACCATTAGCTAGCATGCTAGCTAAGCTTTGCACAGTCACAGCAACAACGGAGAAACTACATTTCAATTTTGCTGTATTGACCTTATTCTGCCCTGCCCACTTTTTCCTGTAAATGCTACTAAACTGCTCTTTCTTTGTGGTGGCACTTCCAGTTAAGCGGGAATCCCATTCATTTAAATGGAATGGAATTGCCACTAAAATATGATATAAAGTAGGTTGATTTGTGTAAAATGTTACATGTTCATGTACAACAACGCACTGATAACCTCTCCCTCTGTTTTAAAGCCTGCCAGATTGAGGGAGAGGTTGAGGGAGAGGTTGAGGGAGAGGTTGAGGGAGAGGTTGAGGGAGAGGTTGTCTTTAAACAGTGCTGATGATGGTGATGATGAGAAGGAGGAGAGAAGAAGAGCTAAGAGTACTGTGGCTCTAGGGACCTGTACCTGCTTCTCTGGAACAAATACCTTTCATTAATCCTCCTCCCAGGGGGGAGGGGCAGGTGGAGATGGTAGTACTTTCTTATACGTTGAGTCATAAACTGTAGATCTCAGGAGGATGTGTGTGTGTGTATGTGTTAATATAACTAGTCCTGGTTGCATGTGTAGAACATGCCTGAGGTGCCACCATTCACATTTAAATCATATTCTTAAATATCCCCCCAAAAACTGTAATGGATTTGTTACATTATTAAGTAACTCATGTTTTATTTAGTACAAATTATTTATTCCTGAAGGAATCGTGAGACATTCCGGTTTTAAGCCCTGGAAACATTGCTAGATTACTCAGACATGCATGGGTGACACATAAAACCACTTGGATGTGTATGTCATCTGCCCCTCTCTCCACCTGCCCGTTTGTATCTGCCCCTCATGTACCATGTTAGGCATGTTTTTGATAAGGTAACATCGGAAAGCTCCAAAAAGTCAATTTTGCATAATACCCCCTCTTTAAGCAGACTTATTCTCCCATGTCGACTGTTTACAAAGTTCGTCATTATATGGTTACTCAGTGTACGCTGCTGTAATTGTTATAGAACTCTAAAAATGTGTAATGTTGTGGTGTCATCTTCATAGCCTCTATTGGGGTTTATGTTGTATGTTCAGCACTTCGGTCAACTGTGTTTGTTTTTAAATGTCCTATACAGATAAATTTCCTCCATCAACCCAAAACATAACACAATAGGTCAAATGCTCCAGCTAAGGTACTCCTGACCAAGACTAGTTCAAGATCTGGAGATGGGTCAAACGCACAGGACAAATATCCCTATGGAGACAATAAAGTGTACCTTGAAATGATTAGACGTCTAATCCTTACTTCCAAAAAAAAACCCCAAAACAAAACATCAAAGTGTTCATATGCTCCCTGCTGGCTGCTTACTCAGACTATTACAAAGAAGGTATTATGCTTTATGCTTTTAAGCTTTTTTTTTTTTTTTTTTTTTTTTTTTTTTTTTTTTTTTAGCTTTCTACAATGTTATAACGTCATTCCCTCATCAAAAACATGCCCGAAGAGGTTTTAGATGTCACCCATGCATGTTTCAGTAATCGCTCCCGGGCCCTGTTCACAACCTCCTTATGGTTACAGTAGCTGTAAGATTGTATCCAATGCTCGGCCCACAAACCTACATCACCCATCCTTCCACACGACAATTCTCCATAAATATACAAAAACATGATGAAAACTGTGCCATAAATATACAAAAACATGATAGAAAACTGTGCGCAACAACTTGACAAACCTGATGCGATGTGCAGTAGTGATGGCTCTCTGAAGGGGGAGTGACTTAGCACGAACACAAAGGGAGGAGACACTCAGAGCATCAAAAACGCTAGTGAAACTTAGAAAACTTTAATGTCATTTTCAGAGAATATAGCATTTTCAAAAGAATAGAAGGTAACATGGTGATCTAAATATGCGATGTGTTAGCAGTTAATACCCCATAGAAGTAAAATACCCCCTCTTTAACTGTATCCACTAGGAAGGTGGACCATACTGAATATCTCTGCTTATTAAAATAACAATAATCACATAATATTTTTACAATTCATCAGAAATGTGCCTGTGTAAGGTACAAGACAAAAGTACAGAAAGTATACTTTTTTAAATTTTTTATCAACTTTTTGTCTATATACTCCATTTTTCCAATTGTACAAAACTGCCATTTCTAGCAGCTAGCAAAAATGCTTTTGGAGTGAGTGACGGCCATTTGAATGTGAAATAAAATGAAGTGACATGTGTTTGGACGTGTACTCAGTAGTTTTAGATCAGAAGATCACAGATTTTCATGTTTTGTTTTGTTCTGGTTTAAGTGAAACCTGCTTTAATGTGTATATTTGTGCTGCGGAGAGCAAATAACTTGTGCGTAACGCAGTAGCACGTCTGAAAATGAGATGATGTTTATCTATTTCTGCCAAAAGTGTGGTTATATGTTTGCATCTGTAATTGCTAATAAAATCGCCTATCAAAGTTTAGTGTCAATGCTAAATTACTAGACACACCTGAAAGTCTCGTAGCCCCTGACAGGTTTTGGGGCAAAGATGATTTGAAATTGGTTGTTTAGCGCACTCGGAATTCTCTGCATGTAAACGTAGCGGATATTAGAGGATGCTTTTGTGCACCTGGACTGAAAATAGTGTTGATATTCTAATGTGGTCTGACAGTGAGGACGCTGACTGAGCTGCTCCAAAGTGCTTCTAATCTGCTCAGATGCTTTCCTCTCCTTCAGCTAAGAGAAGCCTCATTCATTCTTTGATACTATCTGTAGAGAATTACAGTCTACTGAGACAAAGCACCACTTGATTGGATTTACTCAGGATCTTTTAATTACAGCTCAGATAATAATTTGATTTCCCAAGATATTTCCGAACAAATTGTCTTTCTATAAATCATCCTGCTCAATCTTTACATTTTTAAACATACTTATAAAGGTACACTGTGTCACTTTCCTGGTGATGGGTACGCTATCTGCTTGTATCCTTGGAGTCATTGCTTTGTCTGGAATGTACCGCCAAACAGAATTAAACTGATCTATCTCCATGGAGACAAGCAGGTGACAGCACTAGCCCAAGTTATGTCAGATCTGTGCAGAGGCAACCGCGCTCACAGTAAGAATACATTTCAAGGTGTTCAATTACAAGGGTGTTTACAGCAAATATAAGTTTAATGCCATACTGTGGAGCATTCCAAAGAAAGCAATAATGTCTCCATGGTGACAAGCAGGTGCTATTGTTGCCATAGTAAAGTTTGTCCTTTGCATTTGACCCATCTTTGAAGATCTTCAGTTTTCAGCTTGGTTCTGAAGAATTGGTCTACTCCACATGTTTTAGGCTAAGATGGGATCTGGGGCATCTAGAGCAGGGGTTCTTAATCTTTTTGACCTTGGGGCCCGAATTTTTTCTGGAAAAAGTAACCTGTGGCTCAATCTCATATTAAATGTATTATATTCTTTTGACTGTGTGGCCTTCAAAGGGGGGTGTTAAGAATCACTGATCTAGAGGACAGACAGTACTATACAATACAGTTTTAACTTAATGTTTCAATAATATTCGTTAAACATCAGATTCTGTTAACAGTGCACATTTTAAACCCATCCAGAAGCATTAACATTTGTAAGAAGACCGAAATATGAACTGCTAATCTAATACAAGAATGACACGCTTTTCTGATTTCAATTAATCCTTCAGCCCGACTTTGTGTCTGTGTCAAATGAACTGGAAAGAAGATTCAACAAAAAGCACCAAAAGTATTCAATAACAGGAGCTCTGCTACTGCATCTCCAGAATTCACTCACTGAGCTGCAGAGGCTGCACTATCACTGATTCATGACTGGCTGCAGGTGCTGGGGTTTAGGTATTGACCATTCAGATCATAGAGAGTCCTTTTAGGTTTAAACCAACTGGATTTCAGCACTGAAACTAGCAACCCAAATGAGAGACTCATGTAAGGTTCATTCTACTTTCTGATTTTTATAACAAAGAGCTTGACCATCATGTCAAATGTTTTTATAATTAAGAATAAATTGTTATCAGTAAACGCTATATTTGATTTGAATGTTTACCTCTCCCCCCCTCAATACAGATTCCCATACCACTATGATAATAAACAAAGCTCTTTATGTAGACAATAGAATGTGATTTTCAATATTTAATAATAGTACTTTTTTATATTACCATGTGGTACCAGGCGGTAATCCCCTCAGTTGTCCAGGTAGGTTCTATAGTGTTCCATAGATACTTTTGACAACCCTACTCCGTTGGGTGTCTGGGTGCCCCCTTAAAGATAGGGTCTCAGTCACACTGGAGGAGCTTGGAGTAGAGCCACTGCTCCTCCACGTTGAGAGAAGCCAGCTGAGCTGGCTGTTGTGGGTGTTCCCTGGATATCCCATTGGGAAGAAGCCTCAGGGAAGACATGGTCCATGCTGGAGAGATCTCTCTGGAGAAGGAGAACTGAGCTCCAGGATGTGTGAATTTTGATTAAAGATGAACTATGTAACTTTTCTAGTGGTTGTGGACATATACACAGTTTAGTAGCAAAAGTTGATTTTAATGTTTAGTCCCACTTTAAACAACCATTTGTTGTTGCCTTGGTCAGACCTGGCAGTCCGCAGCCATAAAGGGACTCTTCCTGTGGTCATTTGTCAAATGTCTCAGTTGAACAAAAGCTTTTCCTGAGGCCTGGCCCTGGTCCATGTCTTCTGTCCTCACAGAGGAGGCTGTGAAGGTACATACAGACTGGAGCTACGGCTGAGAGCTCCAGACGACCCACATTACTTTGACTGAGGGGCATTTGGAGTAATTGCGGCCCAGTAAAGGCACTCGGACCTGGGGAGCACGGCCAGGCACGGCCAGACACACCGGAGCATGTAGCTATGCAGAGTAGCCCCCAGACTGAACAGGCCCCAGTGGTGATGAGAGAGCAGTGAGGCAGTGGCTTGCGGTCAGGACAATCAAGGCAAGAAGTGCTTGTCAAATGAAATCTAAAATCATCACGTGTCAAAAGTATAATTAAATAGTTTAGATTTATAACCAAATAATTACGTTTTCCCTTCACTTCTGTCTGTCTGAAGCATGGTTGAAGTCACGGGTTGAAGTTATGGGCCTACTGGGCACTGAGCACAATGCAGCAACCGCGGTTCCAAATCTCTCGTGTTGTTGTCCTGTGCTACGGAGGCCCTGACGCACCACACTCTCTACATGTAAAAGAGCATTCGCTCTTCACTCGAGAGTGGTGCTCTTGGTCCGGTCCGACAGAAAAAGTGTTTGGAATTGAGCAAAAATCGCATATACATATTTCTGTGAATAGGTGCTGCAGAGCTGCTGTTGACACGTCCGTCTGACGAGGCAATTTGTATCAATTTAATATCAGTCTCCAGAAGGAGACTAGTCTCCTCCTGCCTCTGTCTGCGCAGGTAAGCCAGGGTCTGTCCGTGTGTTCTTCCAAAAGCTTTCTCTCCTCCGCATACAGTCTTCATGGCATATTTAGCCACCGCGTATAGGGGAAGCGAGCGTGTGCGTGCGTATTCACGGGGCTCTATCCTCTTGAAGCGCATTGTCATAGAAATAAGTCTGGCGATCAGCTGATGGACTGTCACGTGTCTCATGTTGAGTGTTTGGAATGAATGATGCGCTGTGTGTGTGAACAAGGCCAACCCAAAAGTAAACAGAACTAAATCTAGTGCGCACTGGGATCGGTCCACAGAGCGCACTAACATGTGAAAATGACCTTAAAGGGCATGCGTACTGAGGACCACAGCAGGCTTAAACCCATGATAAACCCATGGAGGAATCTGGTATCTGAGGAGATTTCTAGTGAGTGCGCCTGTGCAGTAGGAGACGACAACAGCAGCGGCAACTTTGAACACAAGTGTCTAAAAATAACTTGCTTTTAGCTTTGCATTTGTAAAGATTAGATGTTAGTTAGAAATACAGGCATACAGTCAAATCAAACAGTGAACTAGTTTCAGAGCTAGTTTGTGTTAAATGGAGGATCTGGACAGAGCAGTGGAGAGACAGCGGCTGGGGCAGCTAGGAGCCCATTTGGTCTGTGACCTGTGTGTTTATGAAGGAACAACAGTGTCAGTGGAATAACGGGACTATTACACATGAATGGAGAAACATGTGGCTGTTCTGGACCTTCTCCACTTAATACAGGATGTTTATTCAGGAAAGATGTGGTTTGGATTTGCATCTGTGAAAAGTGAGTGTGAGCGCAATGTTCTAACGTAGCGGTATGTTTAAGGGGATATTTCTATAAGTGCCTCTGTCTGATCAGTGCGTCTGTCTGACCGGTGCATCTGTCTGACCGGTGCACTTGTCTCTTCATGAATTTGACTTCTCTAATTTGACTTCAAAATGGCTCAATATAATCTGCACTGAATGTGTCAGTAAAAATAAATATAATCATTTGCAATGTAATTTGTATAAAAAGTAGCGTTGTTAAATTGTGACTAAATATTGATGTTCACCCCAAGTCTGCTCGTCTACCCATAAAAGTCACCACACGCTACTGCAGTGAGGAGTCATTATTATTATGATGGCCGTTTTCACTTTTCAGGACAGTTCTCAACAGATGCGGCGCATCCATCCAGACTGATAATGAAGTCTTTGGCTGAAAGCTATTGATTTTTCTAGTGTATTTGCTCAAAGTATCCTTCACACAGGACAGGAAATGTGTAAAGGATCAAAATAATAATCCAACTGAGGAAATGGTGTTTAAAGTGGTTACAGAACAGTCTTGTCCGTGAATTTGTACCGAAAGAGTTTCAAATCTGATATTCAATGTGAGTAATTGTCATTTTTCTGACTAGCATTGAGATTTATGTTAATAACAGGATTCTGTTCAAAGTTCACATTTTAAACACATCCAGAAGAATTGACAAAAAGACTGAAATATGAAATGACAAACCAATACAAGAATCACATTTCAGAACATGATTGTACAGATCTAAAATACAGGGTTAGCAGCTTTTATGCAGAATAAGATTATTTAGTTGTTGGTGTTGTATGGACAGAAATTATGGTACTCCTTTACAATTTGCTAATTATGGCCATTCAAATTGCCAGTTTGGTTAGATTACAATTAATCTTTTCAATCTCAATTATCTTGGACACAGCATGCTGGGAACTGAGTGGTTGCTGTTGCTGTACTTGGGAGCATGTCTGTCCAGTGCAACAGGTGTGTGGGAGTTAGACCTGCTAAGACCTTTTACCACATTACATTGCAGGGCTAAGACACCTTCAGGGGCATCTAGTAATTTAGAATTAGCAATTACATTTTGCAGCTATAATTGCTAATAAAAATGGCTATCAAACATAACCACACTTTTGAGAGAAATGGATAAACGGCATCTTGTTTACACTGAGCATTCGATTTCCAGACATGCTATGAACTGCATCACTCACAAGTTATTTGCTCTCCACAGCACAAATAAACACATTGAAGCCCCAATACGTTTCACTTTAACATTGTGGACCAAAACAGTGAAACAACATTTGCTTGGTGGAGGAACTGTAGTTTGTCATTGCTGCTGAATGAGTGAGTACACGTCCAAACACATGTCTAATATTTCCCTGGCTGTTTCTTACCTCATGTAGTTGAACGCCTCTCCTCGTCTGTGCCTAATGTAAGATGTGTTATTGGGATCTGGGAAATTCAAACCACTACACCTCAATCAAATTAGTTTGGATAAACTGGTTTAAATTGGACTAGGCCAGTTATCCGGTTTTCCTGGCATGTATTTAAAGGTTTTTATTACAGTATTTTCTGATCTGTTATAATGTTGTTTCCTCATCAAAAACAGACCTGGAGTTGTGTTTTGCTTCATTCACATGTTCAAACACACAAATCCTGCATATTTAGTCTGTGTTCTTCTCTCAAACTGAAAACACTCTGTACAGGACGTGCTCCGCTATGTTTTTAAACTATACACCTTCACTTGACTCATTCGGATAATTTCAGCCCTGGAATTGCCAAACTCTGCTACATGAAAGGTAAAATGTAGCTGTTAACTTGAAAACTACAAGGTGAAAGGTAGCTGTTAACTTGAAAGCTACCGCTTCATGACATGGAACAGAGCATGTTGACAGACTAATAATGGAGGATTACTCAAACGTGGGAATGAAACAAAACATAACTCCAGGCATGTTTCTGAGAAGGTAACAACATTCTAACATGGCTTGAAGCTCACAAGAATCAATTTTGTGTAATGTAGGACCTTTAAATGTAGTGACTGTGCTCTGGAGGTAGTCTCCTTTGCTCCTCTCAGAAGAGCTTGTGGTCTGGTTATTGTTGATCTTGACAGAGCTCCATCGATCCTCTTTTTCTTCAGTCGATAAACTGTTAGCAGCTGTTTCCTCTTGCAGCCATGACAGGTCCTGTAGAGTCCAAGCCTGTGTGAGGGCTTCTAACCACTGTTCTCGAGTCATCCTGTCATTGCTGAAGGAATGGGCAATAGAGAACAGAAAATTATAGGGCTGTAGTTGCCTAATGAAATTCTTGGTCGACTAAAGACATGTTCTGCTGCTTTATTGGTTGATTAAAAAGGGGGCGTAGAAAAAGCTCTCAAAACTATTTTATCTCTGTGAATCTGACCCAAAAGGCACAAAACCAAGACGGAAATAGTGTTATCACGATACAAAAATTTCAAACTCTTTTCAATACTAATTTTATGATACAATTTCGATACTAAGGAATAGACTCAATACTAGAGATCTACCGATTCCAATACCACAATGATGATTAAAATCACTCTTTATTTAGACAAGAGAATGTCATTTTGAACATTAAATCATAGTACTTTTGTTTATATTACCATGCGAACGACTAAAGGCCTACAGCCCTGGAAAATAATATAATTCATATTTTTCATTTTACAAAACAAAAATTGTGGCTTTTAGTGTTAAGTTGTCTGAACATGAGAGCCTCTGTAACCCATGCAGATCATCACAGGATTGATTTAATCATCTATTAAATCCCTGTGTGAATAGAATTTTATTTGGAAATATATAAATTTCACAGTGATAATGATCATGCCTTTTTTCTTGTTTTTATTTACCTATCTAAATAAAAAGATACTCTGTTATGAAGATGTTATTGCTTGCCTGTACAGGAAACATTACAACTTACAGGTCAGATCTGTGGACTGTGGACCGACACACACTCTTAAACATTCTAAACAGAGCAATAACCATTAGAAAAGTTAGAAAAGAAAGTGTTTGATCAAATTCTAGTATAAAGCTAAACAAAAACTAGTAAAAGCCAAAGGTAAAATTTTGTCAACTGGACAAAAAATTGTAAGAGTGAAGATGTTTTGCTGCTCATCCAAGCCGCTTCTTCAGTTCAGAAAACAGCTATTGTTTACAGTTTCTGTATGTAGGCTAGGTCTATTGAGCTACACTAAGTGTGCACTGTGCCTGAGTCATACTTAACATAATCATTCAACTCTTAATAGATGCTTCCACACCTGTTGGCGTCCTGGCTAGCTCTGTTGTTCTCTTTGTTTCCTTTGTTTGCGTTTGGTCTGAGGATGGAGTTATAGATGATGTCTGAGGCTCCCATTCCTGTTCAAGGAAGGATTGGCTTTCCTAACAAAAGCTGAAAATAAATGGTTTGCCCTCTCAAACCATTTCTTTTCTCTGGCTAAGATCTGTACCTCACTATCTTCAAAGGAGTGGTTAATGGCTTTGAGATGGAGATGTTTTCAGTTTCAGTGTGGTTAGCTCCTCCCTTCAGATTGATATAAGGCAGTGTCCACCAGCAATCTGATCAAAACTGAAGAAGTGGCTTGGATGAGCAGCGAAACGTCTTCACTCCTACAACTTTTTGTCCAGATGACAGATTTTACTTTTGGCTTTTACTATGAATCACACCTGGACGACTGAGGGATTACACAGACAAACAAAAACTACTTGATTTTATCCTGGCGCATAGAGCAGTGTGTATATTTTATTTAATCCATGTTGTCCTGGGAGACAGATTTAAACAAATTTCATGTCGATTTTGATAAATGTTCTGTATGCATTTAAATAATTGGAGAAAAATTTGCATAGTCCAAATGTAATCCTCAGTGCGTTAGTTTTAAATAAAATGGGACTTTACATTTGAGTGATTGGCTTCATTCAGATTCGGACCTTTTCATCTCTGCCCTCTGTCTGTGCTGTACTGTGTCATGCATGTGTGATCCAGAGCCCTCGCACTCGGCTTTATTACGCCCGACAAAAGCCACTTCCTGGGCCTCTGATTGGCTCT
>KN478282.1:0-14646 GCA_000787095.1 Periophthalmodon schlosseri | reverse complement strand
CTTCCTGGTCCTCTGATTGGCTCTTAGCAGGAAGCATGTGCTCAGCTTTAGTCTTGTGAGGAGGGAAAGACATATTGTACTCTGGCTTTGGAAACTTTGGCATTGGGATTTTCTAATTTTCTCTAATTTTATAAAATTGAATTCTGCCTGACAAACTCACACACACTAGGTTTTATTCGTTAAAGGCGCTGTACCTGATTTTTACTGTGTTAAAAAAAGCGATAAACAGAACTAGTTAATTCCTCACTTACCTCATGCATTTTGAGCATCCTAATTATTCACCGCACTGGCCATATAAGCACTTTTTACAACTCTGCGAAGTTTTGCCACCACTATAAAGCTAACGGCTAGCATGCTAATGTGCACTTCCTCATTCTTGGACGATAAAAAGCTTATAATTAGATGCAGACAGACCTCAAAAGCTGCTTATACAATATATCAGTGCATTGAACTACCTAAGGGTATGAACTGTCCCGGAGTTCCATTTTGCATATTTGCATCGTTTAAGCCCCTAAGGAGTGATCTAAATCCTATTAGCACACACTGATTAACCCTAATGTTTTCTTTTTTTTGTTTTGGGTCTGAGGATGGAGTTGTAAATAGAAGACAGGTTGTACCTTAGACCTCCATTTCTGTTCAGAGATGGATTGTCTTTCCTGACAGATATAGCCTCTTTGACCCCTCTCTCAAAGGAGAATATACCTGTAAACAACTCAGGTATCGATTCAGTGTAGTTAGCTCCTCCCTTCAGGCAGATATAAGGCAGTGACTCACCAGTATCCTGTCAGACCTGAAGAAGCCACTTGGATGAGTAGCCAAACGTATTGACTCTTAAATTTACAGAATTCATTCTTTTGCAATGGAACCCACCGGGACAACTGAGGGATTACAGAGACTTTTATGAAAATGTATGAATAGGGAAGAAAAAACATTTATCTGATGAAGTGCAAGAAAGGCCTTTGACAAAATGTAGGTCGGTTTACTCATCAGGCGGGAGCAGTTGTGGTTCAGAAGCAAATCTAAATCAAATAGTGATTGAACTGATTGCAGATTTGAAGTATTTGTCATGAGACTTTGCAATTAACAGGTTTCTACAGCTCCACTCCCACAGTGAATGATATAGGACTCCCCCACCCTCTCTCTCTCTCCTCCTCTCCCCCTCCCTTTGTAAACCATACAGGCCCCCTCATCATCTGTGCACTGTATGTCCTTACCTCACCTCTTGTATTTATACAGCCTAATTTATCCACGTGTACATAAACAAACGTTTTTCTATTATTTTGCTATTATTCAGAGTTTGAGCTACTGTTTCCCTTGTGGAAGTTTGTTCAAGTTTATCAACATGGTTAAAGGTCAGGTACGTAGCCTGCAGCACTCTCACTGGTTTAAATAAAGTATTAGTCACAACTGAGCCAGTGCTTTAACCTGCAGATAGAAGACACATACAAGTTTTTTTCTCTATATGGGTATATGGATATGGGTATATGGACAGGCCATGCCTCATGTGAAAGCTCAGAACCTTCAGAATTCACTCACGGAGTTGCAGAGGCTGCACTAGCACTGATTAATAATTGGCTGTAGGTGCTGGGGTTTAGGTAGTGACTATTCAGATCAGAGGGAGTCGTTGTAAGTTTAAACCAACTAGATTTCAGCATTGAAACTAGCAACTCAAATGAAAGACTTGGTGGGGCAAGAGCGTCTATCTGCAAACATAGGTCTCGAGGGAGGACACACAATTCAATATCTAAGTAGAATATAATTTGCTCAATGAGACCTGCTTTGTCGCCACTCAAGATTCTTGCACATTTTCACAAAATTCACACTTTTATCTTTTTTTTCAGGCAAATGCCACAGCTGTCAACCAATAGTTCGCCATAGATATTGACCACAACCCAATCTTTTGCATCAATCACCACCACATGCCTGTATGTTTATAGATTAGTTTAAGATTTCCTGAAATTACAATATTACAACATCCATCGACACACAAACTAATTATTCTGTTGGTTTCTTTGTTTTGTGGATGCTTTAGGTATTTGTTATTATGTTAGTAAAGTTGCTGTGAATGACAGTGCAGAGGTTTTTTTAATAGATCCATGGTAGAAACATAAAGTAAGAGTCTCAAAAAACAATAAGCATAAAATGAAGTTGCGCCATTGCAACTACCCAACTTTATACCGTGCCCCATGGAGCACATCTTCGCTCATGGTTGGAAACATGGCAAAAGTTGAAGAACAACAGGGTGAGGTTTGAGTCGGCACGAGAGTATTTCCAGATGCACTATTGGCTGATAGCAGAGGATACGTCATACATTGCAATAGCTGCCTGCTGTTTTCAGCTGAAAAAATGTCAGAGAAAAGTTGCCCATTACCAAAAAAACATGCGAGAAATACGAATGGTGACAAATGTATTTAGATTCCCTGATAAATGTAGATCAGCAGAAAACAAGCTCCTCCCTCCGCGGAGATCTATCAACTGCACCAAAAAGGCTTTTGGCCCACTGCTTAACTCATGTGAGGGTCATTCTGCTTTCTGATTGGATTGTCTTGAGAACCAAAATACCAAATGACAACATTAACAACTTGGACATCATGTCCAATGTTTTTGTATTTAAGAATAAATCAGCTTTAGAATTATTAGTTTTTTCAGGTCCTGTGTTGCCGTGGTGTTAGCAGTGATTGGATCTGTATGTGTTTAGTCCACCAAGAATTTATTTCGTCGACTACTGCCCTAGTATAGTGTGAACCAAAGACATGTCTGCCAATCGATTCGTTGTCTAAGAAGGGGGGCCTGGCGAAAGCTCTCAAAACTATTACCTGTCTCTATGTATCTGACCCAAACTGTACTTACAAGACAACACCCTTAGTTTATGCAGAAAAAGTACTAGGAAACAATGTATTTATATAAAGATGGATTAAACTAAATTTAATCTCCCTCTTCACATAAATACCAAAAAACACCAAATATTCAGCCCTACATTGCACACACTTCCAGGAGCCTTGGCAGAGTATGGGGCTTTGACCAGGTAAGACCCAAATGAGACAAAGGGCAGACATTGTGCACCTTGCTGCTTTTACAAGTTAATGATTGCATTTGATGAATTATTCACATGTGGTCAACAATTCTCCATATTCAAATGACCGTACGATTGGTCATTGGTTTTCTTTCTATATCTTTACACCGAGTTGTCTGAATGTGCCATGAAATGTGGTTAGCTCCGGCCTCACAGTAAGAATGTTTTTGTTTTTCTGGTCAGGTAGTTCTTTGCCTACTTTCAGTGGCTTCAATAAAGGTTAAATATAACATGAACAGTGGTCATGAGAATTTAGTGCAGTCTGTCTGTCAGGTTGTTTTTCTCATGATGTTTGTTGAGTGAAAAAAACTACTGGCGTGTGATAGTGACGGCCTTATTGTGTTATACTGCTGTACGATTCATCTATGTTCAGATTTTGGCTCTCTGACATGAACAATGTGACTGCTTAATGGTGTACTATGTAACTTTTCTGGTGGGGTAGGGTCCAGTACTTGCATATTGGATATGGTATTGCTTTACCTGGATTCCACAGTACGGCAAGCAGGTGGTGGACACTCCAGAAATGTTACATCGTGCTTAAAGTGGAACACTAAATCAACGTTTTTTTGCTACTAAACTCTGCATGTGGTGTTTTAATAGCACGATGTATTGTTCCTAGTCCTTTTTGACAGTTTTAGCGCAAACTGTATTTGCAGCTTTGTGTTCAAAAACTCAATTCATCAATCTACTATATCCTCTTCTCTGAACACTCAAAAATCTGTTTGCATTTTGCTAGTTTAGTTGCGTCACAGATAAAACTCCAGACTTCTCTGTGCAGTTTTTAAGTCCATAAATCACCACCGGACTCATTCTATGGTCAAACTGTGTTCACAACAAACACATGGCTCCATTAGCATATCTTTCACGGAGGAAAAAGACTTCAACTGTTTACTTCCTTAACGTTCATTCCCGTTGTTGAGGGAGCCCCAACGTAAAGTATATTTACCAAGTGTAATTTAATGTTAGTAAAATGTGAAATACTTCCTAAGGTGACCAAAAGCATGTTCAAAAGGGAATTAAAGCTACAAGAATGCAGACTATTTGTTCTTTAAAGTCCACATTCTCACCAAACTTAAAAAGGGGCTAATATTTACGACTTTTGTGATGAAATTTACAGTCCTTTGACGTTTTGGGGGGATGTTTTGGCACATTTCTGATGGGCTGCCATAATTGTGTCTGAATTTTGCTGTTGGGGTGATGATAATATCATTTTTTAAATATATATTTATTCATATATTGCATACATTTATTCATTTTGATCACTATTGCCAACCCCCATAGCATACAAAGTTATATAAAAAGCCCCAAAACTGCAAAGTATAGGCTCTTAAAGTGTAAAATATCTTCAGCTTTGTTTAGGGGCGGTGGACTGAAAGGGAAGTGGTTTTACTGAGCTGATTGAGTCTACAGGCAAATGACCTTCCGGGAGGACGCTGCCCACATACAAAGTTTACACACAAAAGTTTACACGCTAACTGAACTTTTGTCTGTTTAGTACTCCCAGGACTTTCCAGTTAGGCAGGGTCATGCCAGGCTGTGTGCGGCAGAGTGGTTAGCTCCTCAGGTTGGGCTATTGATCCCGGCTTCAGCAAGTCTGTCTGTGTACGGTTTTAATGGTCTCTCTCACTTCTCCTCTCTCCTCTCTCCCTCCCTCATCCTACATAGTGCATGGAGAGATGGAAGGATGGAGTGGTGGAGGGAGTGGAGGGATAGTAGAGTGGAGGAGCATAGGAATTGGGGAGAGTTGGAGGGATCAAAGAGTAAAAGGGTGTCAGGGGGGAGAAAGAGTGGAGGAATACAGGAGAAGTGGAGGGATGTAGGGGTGAAGGATAGGCAGAAGAGCGGAGGGATTGAGGAAAGGAGAGGTGGGATAGAGGAGTAGAGGAGTGGAGGAGTGGACTGCCAAGCATAATGTAACCCCTGCCACCTAGGGTTACCCTTACCTGATCAGTGCTCTTCCCTGATGTCCTCAGCCCCAACTGGTTGAATAATAAATAACGGGTGCAGCTCTGTACCTGTCTGCTCCTCCGCCCTCCCACTCCACTCTCGCTGTGTCTGGCTACTACTCGGATTTAAGCCTTATTTACACATTCTATCTTACTTTATCTTTACTATGTACTGTTAACATGTACTAAATTAAAAGCTAGTGCCGAGTTTAGTGCATATTATTTTTGCGTTTGTTTATAAATGGGCTAAAGCAAGGAATGAAACTTTATGTCTCAATCTACTTTATTTTGTTAAGTTTCATTCGGCAGCGCTGTTATGTTGTTTTGGTGCTTTTTGTTTATGTATTTGAGATTAATTGTCAGTAATGGCCCAATGTTACGCTAATCACTCACTGCTGGCGGTATTGTCGTCTTGTAATCTGTAGCGTTCTTCTGTAAATGTTTTGATTACTGAAATGATGTTGCGCAACTGTAATTTAATTAAGAATGTTACTGATGAAATTACCGGTAACTATGAACTGAGATCCTGTTTTGACCTTGTTTTCAGGTCAGGTTTTTTTTGATGGGACTGAACTGTAATTTCTCTACTGATGGTGAGCTGGTAGGACTAACCAATTTTGTTTTTGCCCCGCGGTCCGTGGATTATGGATTTGCGTGATTACGAACTGTAATCTGAATTTCCTAATAAAGGAATGAAGTGAACTCTCTCACACAAAGTCACACAACTTTAAAAAAGGAATGAACTGAACTGTCTCACACAAAGTCAGAATATTTGACAAGGGACTGCTTTTTTTGTTGTTGTTTAAACGGGTTTTATTTTGTTATTCAATTTCATTAATTAAATCGTATCTCACCTACCTTATTTTGGGACTTTTTGCCAAACACATTTCATTTCGCTGTGTTTTGTCATTCATGTACAAACTCCCTGAGCAGCCCAGTTCTCCTGTGTCAGTCTTAATCGCTCAACCAAAAATATAAAAGTGAAAGTATAATAGTTACAATAACACTTTACATGTGCTGTAGATATCATCATTCTTTTAGCAGGCACAAGAGAAGCCCTAGTGGCAGCCAAAAGACAATGTACTAAGGCAACTTGATTATGGCACAAATCATCAAGATTTTTAGCCCATAACATCACTGACATCACAACATCGTAGAATCCCTCTAGTTTAACCTGAGCTGGAGGACATGTCAGAATTCTGTGGTGAAGTTTGCTGTTTAACTGTCAGATTACAGATTTGTTGACCTGGTTTATGGTTAATTTCTCTGTAATTACAAAAAGTAATTACTAAAGTGACAGTAGCTCAGTTGGCAGAGTGTTTGTCCCCATCTGAAGGTTGGCGGTTTGAATCCCGCTTTCGACATAATCGATCAGGTCCACTGACCCACAAGTTGGCGGTGTGATTCCAGCTCCTACTGTTTAATGCTGTTGTTGTGTCCTTGGGCAAGACACTTAACCCACCTCGCCCCCAGTGTCTGCGTACACTGGTGTATGAATGTGTGTGTGAATGGGTGAGTGGTTCCTTGATGTAAAGCGCTTTGAGAGCCTTGAAGGTGGAAAAACGCCAAATTAAAAATGTGACCATTTATCATTTACCGTGACTTTTTTCACAATAGCTTCAGAAAGTGGTGCCATTATTCAACCCCAAAGACGTGATTGTTGTTGCTTAAAGGACTTTAACCCGTGAGATTAATATGACAAGTTTATGGAGTTGGTTACTAACAAATAATGATGAGATTGAACATTTTGGATCATAACCTTGGATATACAAAAAAAACAAAAAAAACAAAACAGTATAGCCGTGTCCCAATTCAATGGCTGCTCCCTTCGTCAGCTACGTTTGAAGGGCATTTACGTAACTTCCGGCGCGACAAGGCCTGTCTCATTTCATGCAGCCCACGAATGCGGCCGAAAATGTGGCCCGCGTTTCCATGGAGATCGGCCATGAACAAAGGGTACATTCGAGCAGCCTTCGCGGCCTCCTATATCCCATCATGCACCGCGTGTGACTTCTTCTGCGGGACAAACAAGGGAATCCAATATTCAAAGGGAAAGGTTAATTCCTTACTTCATTCAGTCTAAACAGAAATAAACGCCTGCGACGATGATACTTTGACTGTTCTTCAATTAAATAATAAATAATTAAGAATAAAGCGAATTATTTCGGAGTCCATTTTAAATGTATTAGTCAGCATCCGTCACGGGTGCTAGGCGATGTAACGTAAGCGCACAGACAGCGGGTGACATACGCTCCTGTCCCATTTCGGCACAGCCTTTGCACGGAAGGGTACTTCAAAGGTTGCAGCCGTTGAATTGGGACACGGCTTATATCTCCCATAGACCCTTACCCTTCACCTGAAATTATAACATCATCAAATTCAAGAATGTCATTTATTCAAATCAACATAATTTCTAATGATTACTTCTATAAGGGAAAAATGAAGCTGTAGAGAAAGTATAGCCCTAATATTATGAGAAATGCTTTGACAGTTTTGCAAAATAAGTTTATGTCAATAAAACCACCTTCGCTCAAGGTTTTGAGTGTCAGAACGAGCACACATATTATTCTGAACAGAAGGCAATTAATTGTATTTTCGATTACAGCATCTTTGTAATTGGATAGTTTAATCCAAATCACATTTTTACATGTGATTAATTGTACAACCCTAAATGTACAATTTTGGTCAGTGATTAAATTTAAATATTGAAACACAAATTATGATTTTCAATGCAAAGTAGACTTTGCTGTTCCCTAAAAGATATTTAGAGCAGTCAGATTTGTAATTGGCACTGTTGTAAAGTGAAGTAGGCCGGTAGTTGGTAGAAGAGAGGCTTGAGCTCTAGCAAAGGAGAGCAAAGGAGAAAAGGAGATTCCATTCCAGTCTAATCCAGTTCAGTCCGGTACAGTCTAGTCCAGTCTATGCTTCTGTTGTAGGGAGATTTAGACTTTGTCTTTTGCTATGTTGTAGGGAGTATTATACCTCTGATGATGAAGGCCAGGATAATAAGGACTGAGCTGGCAGTGTGGGGTTAGCACAGCACAGAAATGCAGTTTCTCTTATCAGGCACCATGAAGTTACAATGATGGTCTGCTACTTCTGCTAAGGCACTCAACAGTTTATAAGAAGCCAGAAAATTCTCGTGGTCATTTTGAATAGCGGTAAATGGACCAAACATCCGTTTTGTATGACCTTGTAAACATCCCAGGAGTCATCTCCATGGCAACAGCTGTGCAGACACACATAGGGTTTTATACAGCCCATTAAAAGTTTACGGCAATGTCCTCTTTGTCAAAGGAGTTTGGTTAAAGTACTGCTGCTAGGCCTCTCTCCATGGACATGCAGGCTGTTTTTTTTCACTCTTGGTTTTTTTTTTTGGTTGTCAAAAAAATAAAGGACATTTATCTTTTGTCATTTTGGATTACAAACCCTCTTCAATTGGCCCAGTTTATGTGGTTCTGAGCCAGCGGTCTGCAGCCTTTTACACAACTGCTGCAAAATACAAAATCTGCCTAAAGGGCCTGTACACAATTATTTTCCCATGTATTTGAGCAAAATTAGTCTTGCCTCAGTACAGATATATTGTATAAGCAAAGCCAGGCTGAAGACCAGAGGTGACAGAGCCTTTTCTGTGGCAGTGCCCAGACTATGGAACAGCCTCCCTCTGCCTGTCAGATCCTCGCAGTCTTTAACGCATGTTGGTGTTTTATTGGTGTTTTATTGTTTTATTGTTCCTTGCCTATGTGTTGTATTACCTATGCATTTGTTTTTTGTTGACTTTTTATGTGAAGCACTTTGGGCAGCTGAAGTTGTATTTAAATGTGCTATATAAATAAAATTGAATTAAATTCAATAAGCAGCAGGACAAAATAAGTCTGCTGCATGGTTTCTGACTGCATCTAGCATTTTATTGTCTGAGTATCAGGAAGGGTGGCTAGCATGCTAGTTGTTGTTTGTCTCTTTGTTTATTTATTTGGATCCCCATTTTTCCTAGGGTCGACTGTTGTTGGCATTACTGTGATGGCAAAACTCTGGTCTCTGAGAGTTGTGAAAAGTGTTTATAAACTCATTGTGGTGAATAATTAGGATGCTCAGAATGCTTAAGGTAAGTGATGAATAACTTAACCACTTAAACTAACTAGTTCAGGTTTTCATGATTTAAAAAAAAAAAACAAGAAACAAAAAAACGGCTTTGGTCCCTTTTAATAACCCACCTATTTAAAGCTTAAAAATGGACTATCGTTGAAATGTAGAGAAGCATTGCTCTAGTCTGAGCCCCCAGCAGTTTTACAGTGGAAATATGCATTCTTAATGGATTTTAAACATGCTTTTTTCTCTCTTGGCATTTGTATTTCATGTTTTAGAACTTAAAATATTGTCTATGCTTGAAAAAAACACTTTAAAAGCAAGGCCCCATTTCCAACCAATTACATTTGAATGAGAGCTCTCCCTGCCGACAGCAATAGTCATTTGACACACATTAGCAATACATGCTTGTAGTACTTGCAGTTTGAGTGCAGAAATGCACAGTATGAGCCTGGCAGGAGACTTCTGTGTTAAAATCTGAGTAAAATCACATCAAAGTGACCCCTAAGCATGGATCTATTAAAATAACTGGATAGGGTATTGCTAGCTTAGAGCTGTCTCGAGTTGGATTAGTGGCCACTCATTGGTACTACAACAAAAAAATCCCTCCAGCCCAGAAAGATTTTTCTCATAGAGCGCAATGTAATCGCAAACTGCTCGTGTTCGGCTGACAGGGGACCTACAACTTTCGCAAAGGTTGAATTTTGTGGCAATTTTTAACTGTTTTCAGATGTTTCACTTTTTCACAGCTCAAAATCCATCTGTTGTCTTAAACGCTTTAATCGCTAACTTCGTCCGCTCTAGCTAAGGTCAAGCGCTGCTTTATTAGAGCGGTCACGCAGTACGACATGAATAAGCATGTGAGCGATGCGAATGAGCCACAGGTTTAGAACATGGTTCAGAAGCGCCCTGGAAGCATAAATATTTATTTATAATTTGTAATTTATTTATTATTCCCTTGTCTCCTTCGCGGCCGCTCCACTTGTTCTCGTCGCACAAAGTCTCATGGGGGGTAGCTCAACTGTGTATGGTTCATGGGCAGGGCAGGACCGGGTGTACCTAGCCGCTAAAGGCTAAACTTGCGACATGCGCAATTGAGCATGGCCCATTGCCTTTAATGGGCGGCCATGTTTAAACCTCAGGGCTTGCCCCTGAGGCATAACAGCGGGAAGTAGGGGTGCTGGGGGTGCAAGAGAACTGCAAGAAGGCCCTTTGGTTGCTGCATTTGCCCTGAGCAAAACTAGATCTATTCTTAACAGAGATAAGCTCAGAATAAACAAATACTAATTTTAGGTCATTTTCACACATGTTCATGGCTCTTTGGAATGACCTGAGTGCGCACTAGATTTAGTTCTGTGTACCGTATTTTTCAGACTATAAGTCGCACTTTTTTTCATAGTTCGGCCGGGGGTGTGACTTATACTCAGATGCGACTTGTATGAGAAATTATTAAAGGCCCCGGGCCGTCCCCCCTACTTTACAAATCTACAGCCATGTACATATACTTCTGCGTCACCCACACAAACAACCTACTCATCAAATGAAAGCTACAGCGCTGTCTTTTCGAATGTGCAAACCATTTTCACCTGCAATCACCACAGTGCTGACAGGAAAGCCGTTTTTACAGAAAAGCAAAAAAATTTGATTTGGACTTCACTTACCTTTGAGGGCTCTGGTTCTCTTTGACATCAACATATTTCCAGAAAGTTGGTCTCATGTGTTTCGTACTCCAGAGAATATAATCCAGTGAAGAAATTATGTCCACAAAATAAGTTAGATCCTCCATGTCGAATCTGCTGCAGGAAAATATTCAAAACGTGAAAACTGCTCCGTGACTTTTTTGCATTTCTTTCGTCGATTTCAGGCATAATAAACTTCAGACAGCGCTAACTTTGCTTCTCATGCTAAACACACGTGTTAGCTTGTGATTGACACCAAGGTTGGAAAATAAAGTGGGGCTTGTGGGTTACTGGAGCCTCAGACAGCGAATCAGTGCTACAGATGGCTGAAAGTTTACGCCCCGCTCTCCCCCTTGTAGAATCAACCAATTACATTACACAAGGTTAGTGACGTTTTCCTCTTACAGCCAATGAGCAGCGGGACACGACGATGTATCGCATGCCATGGTTTGAAGATGAAGTGAAGATTCCACGGTGGACTCAGGAGTAGAGGACCTTATTTTTTGATGGATTGGATGCTCTTCTAGATAAGTAATCGTAGATTATTCCGCAATTGACATTACTGTAGGTAAACTATATCGTGTGTAATCATTAGCACTGCTTCTGTGCACATAGTGCGCATTCGAACCATGCGCTCTGGCACATTTGTGTTTAGCTGTATGAATTAGACTTCATTTATCGATTGTTTGAAAGGTGTTGCTTTATTCTGCAGTTTCCATTTATTGTAGGTAAAAATATAAGATGTGCACATATTAGCATCTCATCTGTGCGCATGGGTGAGGCGCGCTCTGGCACGTTCCTGTGGAGAGTTACGGATCAGACTTTGTTTATTGTTGATAAACAAAGTCTGCACGTTCACAGGCCTAAAGACATCAGGCGCTGCTTGTGTTGTTGTAGAGCAGATTGTGCGGGTGGATATCTAGGGCATGGATGTATTGGGTTCAGGGAGGTTACAGGTGTGGTCAACAGTGACACACACGAGGGCAGTGCAGTCGGATTGATAAAATCCAATAGGCTACATGTTGCTGCCATAACACTATGCTGTTAAACAATGATATTTACGTTTGACATATGCCCTGTTGACCATTACCAAAAGAGTGAGGATATTGTTTTCACGTGTAGAGGGCGAGTGTCATGACTTCTGTTACTCTGACCCACTTGGCGCCTGCTTGAGTCGTGTGTGTGTGTGTGTGTGTATCTGCATTGCTTGGAAAATAAATAAATAAATAAAAATATCTCAGCACCCCCTTCCAAAATTACGTTCCCGCAGCTGATGCCCTGAGTGCTGAGGAGGAGGAGCCAGTCCACCAGGGATAATGAAGCAAGCATGAATGAAGCTCAATACAACTGCAGGTAGTGTTGTCGCGATACTAAAATTTTGATACTAAGAAATAGACGTGATACCGTTTCAGATACCACAACGAAAACTTTTTATTTAGCTATTTTCACAATAGAATGTGGTTATCAACATTAAATGGTGGTACTTTCTTTTATATTACCATGTGGCCTTATATCTGTGTAATCCCTCAGGCGTCCAGGTAGGTTCCATTGTGGTCCATGGGCGTATACTAGTCTATGTGGTCTAATACTTGTTATACATTTCTGTCTTGTGAATGTGACTTGTGAGTTTAATATGCGCTTTCCCCATAGAGTGGACTGTAAAAGCAGAATTTTGCAACAATATCAGACCGCTGCGTACTGTCTGCATCTAATAATGAAGTATTTTGTCTGTGCTGGCTCTGTATTAGGGCCGAACAACTTGGGTAAAAATATCTAATTGAAAATTGCAATGCTTGTCAGAAAAATCACAGTTAGTTTTAGTAATAAGATCCTGTTCAAAGTTCACATATTATAAACACATGCAGAAGAATTGAGGAAAAGACTGAAATATGAACTGACAAATTAATACAAGAATCACATTTCGTTAATACAGAGCAAAACTACAGGGCTAGCAGTTTTTATGCAGACTAAGACAGATTTTGTTATTTGTGGAGGGAATTATAGTTCTTTGAATCGAAATCACGATTTGCATGGACGCAGTTTTTGATTACAATTAATCATGCAGCCCTAGTGCTGGGTCTGTGCTTTATAATTATTATTATTATTTCTTTTTTATAATTATTCTTAATATTCTTCCCTTTTAATAATTTAATATGTTTAATTCTTCTAGTTCTCATTTTTTTCCCACCCCTGTACCCCCTAAGAAAGTATTTGGCCATCTAAGAACCTCCGGGTCTAAAGTAGGACTAGCGAGTACTATACTAGTTTTAAACATGGACCAACCCAAAGGAGGACAGAAATGTGGATTAAATTGTCTCTATATTTGAACTGTAGAGGATTCTGTGTACCATTTGAAGCAGCTTTATGATTTTTTTTTTTGCCGAATGGGTAATTCTCTTTAATGCAACATAAATAACCAATAGGAAAAAAACCCCAGAACAAAACCACTTTTTGGAGATGGATTAATTTGCCCCTCTCAGACACAGTTGACAGTTGAACCGCCCCCTGGTGGAGGCTGAGAGAACCAACTGCCTCTCTTTAAAATTACATTATCACATTGACTGTGACACAGGACTCTAACTGAAAGTGTGCCAGCCAGCCACTGTGAGCCCATCCATCAAACCAACTTTTCCTGGTCTTAAACCTCTCTGTAGAGTATATATGTGTGTGTGTATATACACTGCCTGGCCAAAAAAAAAAGTTGCCTCCAAAAAAAAAAGGTCACACACTCTAATATTTCATTGGACCACCTTTAGCTTTGATTACGGCACACATTCGCTGTGGCATTGTTTCAATAAGCTTCTGCAATGTCACAAGATTTATTTCCATCCAGTGTTGCATTAATTTTTCACCAAGATCTTGCATTGATGATGGTCGAGTCTGACCACTGCACAAAGCCTTCTCCAGCACATCCCAAAGATTCTCAATGGGGTTAAGGTCTGGACTCAGTGGTGGCCAATCCATGTGTGAAAATGATGTCTCATGCTCCCTGAACCACTCTTTCACAATTTGAGCCCGATGAATTTTGGCATTGTTACCTTGGAATATCCCGTGCCATTCAGGGAAGAAAAAATCCATTGATGGAATAACCTGGTCATTCAGTATATTCAGGTGGTCAGCTGACCTCATTCTTTGAGCACATATTGTTGCCTGACCAACTGCAGCAACCCCAGATCACAGCACTGCCCCCACAGGCTTGTACAGTAGGCAGTAGGCATGATGGGTTCATCACTTCATCTGCCTCTCTTCTTACCCCGATGCGCCCATCACGCTGGATGGACTCTGGAGGGTAAATCTGGACTCATCAGACCACATGACCTTCTTCCATTGCTCCAGAGTCCAATCTTTATGCTCCCTAGCAAATTGAAGCCTCTTTTTCTGGTTAGCCTCACTGATTAGTGGTTTTCTTAAGGCTACACAGCTGTTCAGTCCCAATCCCTTGAGTTCCCTTTGCATTGTGCGTGTGGAAATGCTCTTACTTTCACTATTAAACATAGCCCTGAGTTCTACTGTTGTTTCTCTTAGATTTGATTTCATCAAGTGATCGCCGATCACGATTATTCAGGATTTTTTTCTGGCCACATTTCTTCCTCGAAGACGATGGGTTCCCACTATCCTTCCAGTTTTTAATAATGCGTTGGACAGTTCTTAACCCAATTTTAGTAGTTTCTGCAATCTCCTTAGATGTTTTCTCTGCTTGATGCATGCCAATGATTTAACACTTCTCAAACAGACTAACATCTTTGCCACGACCACGGGATGTGTCTTTCGACATGGTTGTTTAAGAAATGAGAAGCAACTCATTGCACCAGTTGGAGTTAAATAACTTGTTACTAGCTGAAAGATAATCGCCCATGCAGTA
>KN478278.1:0-13407 GCA_000787095.1 Periophthalmodon schlosseri | reverse complement strand
TCTTTCTTTATATTCTTAATAGGGTTGACATAAGTATTGAAAATCTTATAGTAAGCGGTACGAAATCTAGTATCGAAACTAGATATTCATTTGAGCAGGTATCAATACTAAAAAATACACCTTCACAGGACAGAAATGAACCTTTCCTGAATATTTTTAGAATGATGTAGAGCTTTATCAGAACAAGTGTAAAGGTGCGTTCACATCGGGGCATCAAAAACGCGTTGGACACCTCTAGGTGTGGACGCCTCTAGTTGGACGCCTTTGCATTTGAGGACAAACGCCTCCGACACGCATCAGGGACGCCGTCCAGTGCGTCCGTTGCGGTCTGCAAGTGCCTTTGGATGTTTTGTTTTCCCTGTGTCTTTGTGAACGATGCAGACCAGGAGAGAGTGGCTTTAATGTGTTTATTACATAAAACCCATCAACATTCTACTTTTTCCTGATAATGACATTGGTAAATCACTGGAGCGTAGTCTCTGATTGGTTGACACTGCGTGTCAAACGCCAAAAGTTCAGCTTTTTCAACTCTGGCATCTGACGCTTTGGATGTGCGAACAGAGTGTCCGACGCCTGAGCGCTCAAGACGCGCTGCGTCAACGCCAGATTCTCGCCGCTCTGACGCTTGAAAACGCGCCACGCGTCCACCATAGACTTTGCATGTAAACTTGACGCCCCGGTGTGAACGCACCATGAGACCACACAGACTAGTATACGCCCATGGACCACTATGGAACCTACCTGGACCACTGAGGGATCACACAGATATAAGGCCACATAGACTAATATAAAAAAACATGAATTTGATACCCATTAAATGAAAAGGCCATTCCAGACAGAAAGTGGAAGCATGTTTCTGTGGATTTTCACTTGCCGTGCCAGTAAGTCTTAAGAAACAGTGACTATATAAAATGAGTTTTGTCGGTCTAAATTTCTGTTGTATGAGAGGAAGGAAAGCCTTATCTGAGCTGCTGTTAGTATTACATCCGTCCATCAGTTTATCTGCCGTTTACAGACCCCACCCTGTTCCTCTGCCGTCCCCAGGGAGAAGCCACCGCAACTGGGTTAGAACAGCCAGCAAAGCGTATAGGTATGGTAACACATTCTGAAGCTCGATATATCGCTAAAGAGAAATATTGTGCTAAACGATAATATTGAAACTACCTTATGTCACTAATTAAGATGTAAAAAAATCCAAGATCATCCCAGTAAAACATTTTTAAATAGACTGTTTCATTAAAAGACATGAGCTGCAACAAATAAACAGCAGAATGTACCAATAATTTGCCATAAAAGTGACTTATTCACCCCTCCAAAGAAAAAATCCCTGAAAAGCCTCAATTTTTGCAAAGAAAACACATTCATTATAATTATTGAGCTCAAAATCTATTGTTCCATCTGTCATATATTGAATGATAAGTTGCTATAGAGATTATCATGACAGGCCTAGGTACACGCCAATAAGGGAATAGTGGATTTTTTTTCTTTTAATACAAAACCAGTAAAAAATCTGGACACACCTTTCATTTTCATAATTATTTACATTGTAGATTCTCACTGAAGACATCAAATTAATAAAACATGTAGAATTTAACATAAAATAAACTCAGAATAACTCTAATCTTGTTTTAGAAAATGTTTAAAATAGCCTTTACCCTTTGCTTTGACCACTGCTTTGCACTTTGGTCATTTATTGACCCTGACCCACAGCTGTGAGGTGAAAACCATTTCAGGAGACTTCATTGAGAGAAGGACAAGGGTTTGCAGCTCTGTCCAAAGTTATTTAACTTTTTTTTCTTTACTACATAATTCCATATATTTTGCTTCATATTGTTGTATGTAAATGTAGAAAGCAGTAAACATGAAGAAAAACACTGAATGAGAATCCGTGCCCACACTTTTGACTGGTGGTGTATATTAATCCAATATATAAAAAAACACTCATATTTTTTTTCTACACTCTCGTCTGTGTGTGTCTGTGTCATTCACACTTTGTGAATCAGTGAATCAGCACATCTTTTTAAACAGCCTAAACATGGAAATGGATGTGCAATAGAGCTACAAGAGACTGTATGTATGACACAGTCACAATAGTACTAATCTTATATCTTGGAAGTACACATTTGAAATGACTTTTGATGAAGAGTTTTGTATTGGCTGAAAAAAATCCATGTCTGACCATCTTTATAAAAGAGCTGCATAGAAGAGACATAGGGAGACGTAGGGATATTATGGTGGTTCTAAGTAGCATTTTGGAATGGAGGTAGCAGCAGTGCATAGTGTCATTGTCCCTTTGGGCAAGACGCCATAGAAGTAAAATACCCCCTCTTTAATACCCCATAGAAATAAAATACCTCCTCTTCAATACCCCATAGAGATAAAATACCCCCTCTTTAATTACCCATAGAGGTAAAATACCCCCCTTCAATACCCCCATAGAGGTAAAATACCCCCTCTTCAATACCCTATAGAGGTAAAATACCCCCTCTTTAATTACCCATAGAGGTAAAATACCCCCTCTTCAATACCCCATAGAGATAAAATACCCCCTCTTTAATTACCCATAGAGGTAAAATACCCCCTCTTCAATACCCCATAGAGATAAAATACCCCCTCTTTAATTACCCATAGAGGTAAAATACCCCCTCTTCAATACCCCATAGAGGTAAAATACCCCCTCTTCAATACCCCATAGAGGTAAAATACCCCCTCTTCAATACCCCATAGAGGTAAAATACCCCCTCTTCAATACCCCATAGAGATAAAATACCCCCTCTTTAATTACCCATAGAGGTAAAATACCCCCTCTTCAATACCCCATAGAGGTAAAATACCCCCTCTTTAGACACAGGTGCTGTTCAGTAGATGAAGACACTTAGCAGTGACAGTGAATATTTGTGTGAAAGATGCTGAGTTTGGAGAGGTCTGTGCTCCGTCACTGCTGAGGCCTGGGACATAATGGGAGTAATGAGGCTCAGTGGAGGAATGCGTCTCACTGGGATCGGCTCTTATCAGATCCTGGACTTTAAATCACTCACAACATCCATCTCTACTGGGTTTATAGACTGTGTTTAAACATGCATTATTTCAACCTTCATTTTCAAAATAAGTAATCGTTCAAAACTGTGCCAAGTGAAGAGGGGCTATCCACTCTCCCATGAAACCTTATGCTTATGTATTTGTTTAGTTAGAACATGTAAACTAAGAACATGTAAACTAAGAACATGTAAACTAAGGCTGTGTCCGAATGTCCCCCCAGCCCCTAACCCCTCATTCACTCTTTAGTGGAGTCTATAGAGCCTCATTCACAGAGAGATTCAGGCACACAGCTCACTACATTTGCGTCATGTGACTCTGGGTCTGGGTGAAAAAAAGTCTAAAGGATAAACTCTGATAAAACTTGATTTTTGTGTTTTATTCATAATCAGGATCAACAGTTTGATAAACCAGCGCTTCTGTCTGCTTCATTCAGTTGTGTTGTGTCCAGTTAAACTCCTGTCACTGTCCGCTGTTTTTCTAGGCTTCACATAGTGAAGTGTAGTCTAGATTCAATCCAGATCAGTGCGGCCCTTGGGCAAGACACCTCATCCATCTTGCCTATGTATGAATGTAATGCGAGTTATTTATGTCGAAGGGGTCAGTGGTCAAGATTGGCAGCCTCACCTCCATCTGTTTGACCCCAGGGCAGCTGTGGCTACAGTTTTACCATCAGTAGCCGTGGAGTGGAGAGCTATTATTTCTACAGGAAGCGTACAATGATGGCATGTTGTTGTTGGGTAATGTTGACTGTTGTGCTGCTGTGGCTTGTCTAAACAGGATTCTCCTCCATGTTTTGTAAACTATGAACTAAGAGCATGACACATTTCAACCACGGCTCTTTGTTCAGGAATGATCAACCAATCACAAACATGTACAACTTCATTTTAAACCTCTCCCAATACTGAAATGGTGGTTAACAAATTGCTTCAAAAATTTTCCAGAAGAAAAGTCATTTTCAGTTCAAATTCATACCATGTCCAAGGCCCATGTTACTCTGTTTTCTGGTCTAATGTTGTTTCCTCATCACAAACAGACTTGGAGTTGTGTTTTGTTTCATTCACACATGTTTAACACACAGACCCTGCAGGTTTAGGCTGAGTTCTCTCAAACTGAAAACACTCTGTTTCACCTTGTGATGTCATGTGGTAATACAGGAAGTGTTCCATTGTGTTGTTAAACTCCATACACCTTCACTACAATGATTTGGATGATTTCAGTCCCGGAATCAAGTCTCTACTGGACTAAAGGTAAAAGGAGCTGTCAACTTGAAAACTAGCACTTCATGACATCACAAGGTGGAACAGAGGTTAGGAGATGTAGACAGACTAATAATAAAGGGTTACTCAGACATGTGTGAATGAAACAAAACACAACTCCAGGTATGTTTTTGAGGAGGAAACAACATTATAACATGTCTTAAAGCTCACATGAGTCCATTTTGTGTGATATAGGACCTTTAAACCCCATGCACTGGTCCTGTTGTGACAGATAATTTCTCAGTTATTTTCTGTAATAGCTGAAACGTGTTCAAACACATACTCAGAAATAATGTTTGAAAATAATGCTGCAATAAATCTACTGTGAACTATTGTTGGGAAATCAGAATTATAAAGGTGTTATTACTAAATATGGTAAGATATAAAACACCAATTTGTCTATCTGTTTATTACTAAAAAACATGCATTATTACCGTGATTGGGGTAGCCTCTCCACAGATCTGACTTCACCTTGTGGTGTCACCTGCTTATCCCCATGGATATGGTTACGTTTAATGCCATACTGTGGAACATTCAAGGCAAAGCACTGACATGTACATGGAGACAAGTATTTAAATCCTCCACCAGAAAAGGTACATAGTGCACCTTTAAACTCGCTCTCAGTGGAACGGTAAATGTAGATACAAATACTATACTATACAAGCGTGCATAAGCTACAAATAAAGATCATTTTTAAAAATCTAATTCAGATAGGACATTTTTTGTGTTAATTTGCAATGATTAGTGTGTATTGTTTATGTTCAAGAAATGCATATTGAAACAGATGTTTTGTTTTTTTTAATGAGACAAAAAATGTAAAATCAATATATTTTTGTGATATTGCCCAGCCCTACTTGAGTCATGTGTTCCATTACTTTTCATTTTCAAAGTAAGTAAGAGTATTTTGTGAGTCTGGCCCTCTTCAGCCATGATGTCAAAATGTTACTTTCTCTTCTGTGTCTCTGAATTCAACCTAAATCCAGGCTGGTTTGTGTTTATATTGTCTCAGAGCCCATTGTTGTTAGATGAGATATTTGTGAACCTCCCTCAGAGCAGTGAGTGACACGTCCTGTCATTACACAACCAAAAACACTGAGTTTGAGCCGAGCTGGAACCACAGATATTCAGACAGACTCAAGGAAACGCAGAGTGACTCCAGCAGCTAAGAATAGACATAAGAAAACTCTGCTCAACATTTGTGTTGTATCAATAAAAAGTTAAAGAAACACTTAATTTTCTGGAGGTGTCAAGTCACCTGCATGATTCCATGGAAATGTGCTTGAATGCTCCATGGTTTTATGCCATACTGTGGAATATTATAGCCAAAGGGGAAATTTCCATGGAAACAAGTAGGAAGAGGCCATACTCCAGACCAAATAGGAGTCAGGTCGGTGGAGATGCAAGCCCACAATTCAGTAAAAACATAAAATATGAAAAAAACAAAAAAAACTCCCAAAAAAAACATGCTTCTATTTTTTTGTAAATACAGGACAGTACATGCTTGCTCAAACAAACATACATGAATTATTCAAAATACATCTAACTGTGAATAAGCGAATGATGAGGGGAAGCCATTGTAACCAGCTTATAAATGTTTATTTTGCATATGTCCCTTTAAACACCACTTTTCAGCTCTGATCTCTCTCGGCCCTCTGCTCAGTTCATTCATCTTGTTCACACACACACAGTCTTCTATACACTTGTCACTGATGTATTGTCTGACTGATGGAGCAGTGACAGGGGAAAGTAGAACTGGCTATACTGGTTCTGTTTATATACTGCTGCAGCAGAAGTGCTGTCCTGATCCAGGTTTATCACTGGCCTATTATTGTAGTGTAACCTGATGAGTCTCATACAAAATACATGTGGGCCAACTGCTGTCTCATTTTCCAAAAGGATGCACTCTCCACAGTAACACATCTGATTTAGAGTAAACAGATCCCATGTTTTTTTCTTCTAAATGATACTGCAAACGGCCACAAGAACAACATTTATAATGGTTGTTTAGTATTGGGGCTGCCCTTGGGCAGGCTGACAGAAGCGAGGCTGCCAGTCTGCGCCATCGGCCCCTCTGACCTCCACCAACACTCACCACAGTCATACTAGTTAGGGATCCACAGTTTTTTCAGTTCTGATACCGATTTTGATACTATAGCTGTAAGCATCTGTATATCCCCGATATCAACGGATATCAGAGCAAAAATAAAATAAGACAAAACTGATCCAAGTGCTGTTACTCATCTCTTGAGTAACTACAGAAAAACTCTGTATAAAAAAAAGTTCAAACATTCTGAGACTTTCTGGGCTAATTATGACAAGTAGGTAGTCAATTTCAATGTCCAACCACAATATCGGCTGAACCGATATTTGGAAGCTAATGTCAAATCCAGCAAATTTATCAGTATCAGCACCGATGTCTGATACCAGTATCGAATTGGTGCATCCCTAATACTAGTGTGGGAAGTGTTTTGCATAAGGACACAACAACAGTTTTTTGGCGACTGACTCCCCACTGTGGCACCTGGTATCACAGTGGTCTCCCATCCAAGAACTAACCAAGCCCAGCCCTGCTTAGCTTCGGAGACCTGACGAGATCAGGCTTTGACATCGAGGTTGTAAATATATATATCTGGATTACATCAGTCTATTCTAAACAGCGTCTGTACAGTGGAAACATGTGTCAGATGTATTTAATGCTGCTGCAGTGACAGAGTATTGTGTCTATATGTTTCAGTTAGAGGAGTGCACACTGCAGCTCTCTCCCTGTATACCTGTGTATGTTTCAGCGTATACATGAGTGTGTATGTTTCAGTTTGTACATGAGTGTGTACGTTTCAGTGTGTACCTGAGTGTGTATGTTTCACTGTATATCTGATTGTGTATGTTTCAGTGTGTACCTGATTGTGTATGTTTCACTGTATACCTGATTGTGTATTTTTCAGTGTGTACCTGAGTGTGTATGTTTCAGTGTATACCTGATTGTGTCTCTTCTGTTTCAGTTGGAGGAGTGCACACTGCAGCTCTCTCCCAGTGGAAACTACCTGGACCTGGACTCTTCTCTGGACGAGCAGAGGGATGAGCTGGAGACCTTCTATGAGGACGTCGAGTGAGTCATATTACTTTCATATACTGATGAAAATGTTTTTTGGTTTAATGCAGCCTTATGCTACCTTCAGCAGCGTCACTCCAGATTGGCTCTTTGGTTGCTATGATACTCGGGGTCAGCATTCCTAATATGGAACTCGGCTCCAAAGTGGCCCCTATAACTGCTCTAGCCTCGATGAGCTTCATTTGACTGGAGCCGAACGCTATGGGTGACTTCACACTCACTTAGTCCACTTCTTTATACAGTCTGTGGGTGAACCTCAACCGTAACATTTAGTTACCAGTTAAAGGCAATATTTTTGAATACTTTTTAAAAAATATTTTATTCAAAAAAATGTATTCATGCAGATTCATTCTGGTTCTTGTATTCCATCGAAGTTTGTGTTTGATTCATCCTTAGTTACACCCGTGCTGGAGAGGAAAACGTTTAGACAGCTTTGACAGACCACACTGGAGGAGGCTAGCGCCAGCTTAGACCTCAGTGGAGAAGGTAGCGGAATACGTCATAAGAAAAAACTGGAAACTGCAGTGATGACGCTTCGTTTAAACGTCTGACATGGCACTTTTCATCCACTGGGTAAAATGCAGAGTTAAACCCACTTTAAACCTACTTTTTTTGATTCTTTCCACTTTGGAATAGTTTAAGACCGCCGTCAGGACGGGTCTATGGAAAACCAAATACTCAGGGATCAGATCTTGTTACAGTTCTGCTTATGGAACTTCAGAAATGTAAAACGTCTATAGTAATAATAATAATAATTTAATGTTCTGTACCTAGATGGAAATTGCATACAAACTAATGCGTTTTCCAGATCCCTAAATAAATATGTGATCCCTTTATTGCTGACTTAGTCCCATTGCATGACCTGAGTGAAAAGGCATCTTAGCTTTGCTCTGTGTGGTTTCCACTATGAATCATCTGTGTAATGTAATAATTTGCAGGAGTTTATACACAATCACTTTGGCAAACTTTAAAAATTTTCTAGGTTGATTTTTTTTTTTTTTTTTTTTCACAGAAGCATAACAAAGAGACTCCCTTCAGTGCTTTCAAAAATCAAACTAGATAGTTTTGAATAAATACTCATTAGTTGGATACACCCACATTGGTATCTCAATTTTCAAAAGTATTTTTCATCCCAATGAGGGCCGTGTCCCAATTCGACGGTTGCACACTTCGTCGGGTGCATTTGTAGGGCACTTACGTAACTTTCCGGCGCGGCAAGGCCTGTTCCATTTCATGCACCTGACGAATGCGGCCGACAAATGTGCCCTGCGTTTCCATGGAGATCGGCCATGAACGAAGTGTGCATCCAAGCAGACTTTGCGCACTGCTATATCCCATCATGCACCACGCGTGACTTCTTCTATGGGAGACAAAAGGTATATTTTCTTAAAGTTATGTAATACTAGCTACAATTGGGAAAAAATCACCTAGAACTTTATATTTGCCTATTGATATTCAAAGGGAAAGATTAATTCCTTACTTCATTCAATCTAAACAGAAATAAACAGCTGAGACAACAACACCTTGACTCTTCTTCTATGAAATAATAAAGAATTAAAAATAAAACTGTAATTATTTCAGTGTCCATTTTACACGTTTAGGTCATGAGTCAGCAGCCCTATAGCTCATTAGTCAGCAGTCACGGTTGCTTGGCGACGTAACGTAAGTGACATAATGTAAGCGACGTAACGTAAGCTACGTAATGTAAGCGCACAGACAGCAGTTGAAGTTCGCTCCGTGCCGTAGGCCTGACCCATTTCGGCACAGCCGGAGGAGTACCCTTTGTCAAACGGTACTTCGAACGGTACTTCAAAGTGTGCAACCATCGAATTGGGACACGGTCTCTGTGTGTTTGGTTTTTATGTCTTTACCATTTTACCAGTGTTTTTGAACGTTTACAAAAGCACTACATTAATACAATGTCTAAAATGAACACACTTAAAAATAATACAGATAATGTTGATGCAATCATCACATGTGCTACACCTGTGACTGTTGTTGTTGAGGTTCAAGAGTTACACTAAATAAGAATGGACGGTAATATTGACTCCAACAGTGCAGACTCTACACTTAAAAGATTACACGGCAAGTTCAATTTATACATTTTTTAACCTGCTCTTTTTGCTATCTTTTAAAACATTTTAAATAGACAATATGTTCCATATTTTAATTTTCTTATCTCCAAATTGTATTTTTTTTTTTTTCAATGTGTCTCCCGCTTAATAACGTCAATAGGATATTTTATCTAGTTTTTCATAGGGATGCACCAATACTGATACTGGTGTCGAATACTGGCGCCGATACTGAAAAATGAGCCGGATTGAGTATCGGTTCCATGATATCGGTTAAGCCCATATCCTGGTTGGGCCTTTAATTGAATGTAATAAGAGGATTTACAGGCTGATTTCAGCCCAAAACATCTCATAATGTTTGAGGTTTTCTTCATCCAAACCCATGCAGTAGTGATGTGAAGGATAAAGGACGATACCAGTGAAATAAGTTAACAGAGTTTTAAGGAAATAAGTGCCATTTTCTGTCACTACACTGGTATCGGATAATATCAGGTATCAGCAGATATTTAAAGTCAAAGTATTGATATCAGTATTGGAGCTGAAAAAGTTAGATCGATGCATTCCTAGTTTTTCCTTCCATTACTCACTGGTTACGTTCACATCCAAATCCAGATCTGATTATGATCTGATTTCTGGACCTTTTAGATGATTTAAATAAACTGCAAAATCTGAGGTGAATGTGAGGCACCATGAGCAGAAAGAAACCAGATGAGTTTGCTTTTTACATGTCATTTGAATAGTCTTAAAACTCCAAAAATTCAATCATAATCTGATTCAGAGCGTGCATGTAACCGCAGCCATGTTTGAGTTCAAGTACTTCATTGTTTAATATTATGAAAAGTATCTGAAATCAAAGCTGATAATATTTGGCTGATGTCAGCCATGTTTGAGTGACACTGTTTTGGTCCTGGTCTCGTCCTCTTTCCTCTGGAGACTTTCTGGCATTTCTGTTTTTTTTTTCCTCTGTCGGAGTTTGAGTTTTCCCACGGGCCTTAAATGCATCTCTGTGTCTGATTTTCCACAGAAAGGGAAAGAAGCCCATCGTCATTCTGAGGACTCAGCTGTCTGTGCGCGTTCACTCCATCCTCGGTAATCACTCCTCTGTCTCTTTCTCTCTCTCCATCTCTCTGTCTCTTTCTCTCTCTCCGTCTCTTTCTCTCTCTCCATCTCTCTCTATCTATCTCTCTCTCTTTTTCCATCTCTCTATCTCTGTCTCTATTTCTATGTCTCCATCTCTCTCTATCTGTCGCTTTCTCTCTTTCCATCTGTCTGTCTCTCTATCTTTGTCTCTCTCCCTTTCACCCCATCTACCCCCATTCTCTCTCTTCTTCCCTCTCTTCTCCCTTTCTCCCTGTGTCCTGTCCAGTTTTCCAAGTGTCTGTGTTCTTTGTGGTTTTGCAGTGTATTTATGGCTCATATATTACTCGTGTGTTTTAAATGGGACAGTGATGATTCAGGGGAAACACTGGGACTCATCTGTCAGTGACGTGTGCAAACACTCAATACTCGGATACTCTCAGTGATAGCCTCACTCAATACTCATATACTCTCAGTGATAGCCTCACTCAGTACTCGGATACTCTCAGTGATAACAGTGTTTATGGACCTTTGCCGTTGTAAAATGACTCAACGACTTCATCTGCAAATCTTCACACATCTGAACCTATTGAAAATGTTTTGCTGCACTTTTCTTGCTCGTAACCATGGAGATAAAATTGCTTTGGAATGTTCCACAGTATATGGCATTAAACTTGTCTATCTAGGATTTGTACTTCGATCTTGGGCGTAAGTGTACTCACCCCTCTGCTTAACCGACCTGTAACTTGGCTGTTGGCATGGTCTTGTCATCTCATGTCATTCTTTGTGATTCCAGGTAAAGCAATAACATCTCCATGGAAACGAGGAGGTTGTAGACTAAAAGTTGCGTACTTTTTTATTGACCATATTTCATTTTGAACCAATCATGCTTCATATGTTATGAAATGCATCCAGACAAATTGATATTGTTTATAGTTAGTTTATAGTCATCATTATTTCATTTTATTTTAGGCTTACATTTGAGCAGATTGACCTTTGAGCAGCTGTGATAGGTGTTTAGTATCACAGTATCAGTGGTGTTTTCAAAGGTGACGTATTTTAGTCCTGTTGGGTCTTGTCTGAAACAAAGCTGCTCTTATCTGAACTGTAACTAAGTATCTCTCCTGTTTCTAATGTTGACCATGGTCTTTGTTGTTACTTGGAATATTTTTACTTTTTTGATTTGTGTTTGCAACATTTTTCACTAAAACAAAGATTGCTTAAGTGTCTCTGTAGTGTCTCTGAACTGACAGCACATTTAATCTCAGTGTTGGTCTTAATATTAGTATATCTGAATAATAATATTCAACAATGGCTCATCACATTGTGTTTCATTTTGCCAGATACACATGTTGTAAACAGCAGTGACCTCGGAGCTTTCTAGAAACACTTCTACAAAAGAGATTTGACTGCAGGCCAGTGTGTCCTCCAGCACACACACCCAAAACTGGTTTGATGACCTAATGTAACCCCATGGAGGCGTAGATCATCATCCCTATATGTCCCCACTATTTACATGAATATTAACCCGGTCTGTTGTAAGTCAGATGAGTTCAAATGGAAATGGGAGAGTGAACATAGCCTCATTTCTACTGGTTCACTTTGGTGCAGAGGCTCAGAGAAATTAAAACGCTCATGCGAAACCGGAAGAAGTTTTGTGTTTATGGTAGCTTTAGCTGTAGCTTTAGCCTCATCTCACAGCACCACAAACTTGGAATTACTAAACATATTGAAATCGGCCTTACAATTACGAGTATAATTCAGATATGATTTAGATTTTATTTATTAAGAAAACATGAGTTATGTTTGGGTAACATCAGTGTCTCACAGAGCAGAGCCCTGCCCCTGGAGACCCGGAGCAGTGCAGGTACAGAGGAGGGACGGTGGTACAGAGGAGGGACGGTGGTACAGAGGAGGGACGGTGGTACTGATACTCTATGATTACTATTGGCCGGGCTGGAGGAGTTTTCTCAGAATTTGTTTCCATTAGTGCCCAACCCGACTCCTCCCCCTTGTTGGCATTAGCCCCGCCCCTTCCTGTCGAACGGGGGTTTCCCAGAATGCTTTCTGCTCCTTTGGAAGACCTACTACTGTTACTGCTCTCTCTCTCCCCCTCTCTCTCCCTCCCTCTCCCTCCCTCTTTCTCTCTCTCCCTCTCTCTCTCCCCCCCTCCCCCCCCCCCCCCCCCCCCCCCCCCTCCCCCTCTCTTCTCTCTTCTCCTCCTCCCCTCTCTCCCCCTCTCTCTGGGGGGTTGGCAGATGCACCCGTTGTAGATCAGATGCCAGTGGGCGGGGCCTCGCACATGGGGGCGGCTTTCCCTCTCTCCCTCTCTCTCTTAAATCCAAACAAACAGGGCCTTGTGCCAGTGTTTGGGTACAGTAATAGATTCACATTTTAACATCAAAAAGAGCAGTCCAAATAAGACTGTGTAAGAAAGAGTAGAACGAGAAAGTAAGAAGGCAGGATGGATATTCCCAAACTAAGTAAAGTATTTGGTTAGCAATAGCACAATCAAAACTACTCCTACCACTATACTTCCAACTAATAGCACAGTACTGATACCTCTGCTGCTACTGCTTGTAATCCTACTATAATGTTACCGTCATTGTTGTTTACAAATACTACTGCTGTTCATTAATCACTATCTGGATTTCAAATTTATTCTTTTCCATTACAATAAAAATGTGAAAGTTTTTATTTCATTAACACAGTACTACAGCTGTCCACCACACCACAATTACTGCTGCTACTTATGTCTTCATCTATACATGCTACTGCTGTTGGGTTTCAGATGACATCACTACATTCTATAGGCCAATAATATTAAACCTATTCTGCAGAATGGACTTTTCAG